>VXBO01011381.1:5642-50184 GCA_013400135.1 Rhinoptilus africanus | reverse complement strand
TTTCTTTTTCCTTTTTTTTTTTTTTTTAAAGTGTAACGTCACCTTCTTTGAACGAAGAACCAACGTATGCAGCTTATCGTGTTGTGTGCTGTTGTCTAGAATGCTTCTAGTAACGATAATTTTTAAAATCCATGCAAAGTCAAAGCAAATGGTAAAGCTTCGGGTATTCCAGTTAATTCAGATTCCTGTCTGTAAACTGCCTGTTTCATCTTGGGGAAAAGCACCTAATTTTGGTGATGATGATAGTGTAGGGCGTAGAAGAACTTCTTCAATACTTCTTACGAAAGGCGTCAGAGGAGTACAAATAACAACTAGGGATGGATCCTCGGAGTGAAGTACACCAGGCTAAGAGTTCACGGCTGAGAGAAGGGTGGTGAGTCTTTCCCCTGCCTCCATCCCTTCCTCCTGCTGCGTGCATCCGCAGCTTCCCTCGGACAGGAGGCTCTGCCTGTCGAAATCCCCCGTGGCAAGCTGAATAGCTTACTGGAATAGTTCAGGGCTTGTCCTAAGGGGAAAAAAAAGTGATGAGGGAATCATTTGCTGCTGGTGAAGTGAATGAAATTAATGCCGTAAAGCACCAAAAAAGGGGAGATAGGAGGAGGAGGAAGGCGTGGGAAAGTTGAAAAAGGGAGCTCTCCCCTTCTCACTGCCGTCTGCAGATTTTCATGGGAAACTGCGCCATTTAGTGTGAAAACTCAAGGATTGCCTGGCAGTATCAATTCCTTACATACTCATCAAACTGTTTTCAAGTAACTACGCTGCTACTATCTTTTGCTTTGGAAAGGCTCAACCTATGCATACCGAACTTATAAAGAAGATTTTAGGCAACAAGGCTACCTTCAGTCCTATAGTCACGCTGGAGCCCAGGAGGAGGAAGTTCCATAAACCCATCACGATGACCATTCCCGTCCCCAAGGCCTCCAGCGACGGGCTCATGAACGGTTACGGAGGCGATACACCCACTCTACGGTTACTATGCAGCATAACAGGTAGGATGCAAATCCTCAAACTTTTTACGTGCCTCTTGGAATTGTCGGTCATCGTGGGCTGAATACGTTAAACTGATTGTACGCACAGAAAGCTTGGTGAAAACCTGACGGGGATGAGAGGCTGTGAAAATAAACTGCTTTCCCAACAATTACTCTATAGCAGAAATAACATTTGTTGTCTGGACTAACAAGAGAGGTGTCATATAATCATAGACTTCAGGTTTGGGGGTTTTTTTTTGCATTGTCCTTACAATTTGTTTCTAGAGAACCAACTTACTTCTGCCGGGCGGAGTAAGTGTAGTACAGACGTAATGTTGCAGTGCGCTTCAGAGGAAAATATTGGGGTTAAACACTTCGTACTGGCTAAGTGATTAGCATCTCATTCAGTCTCAGTTACGCCGTCGTTTGAAAATCATCTGGGCACTTTGTTTTCTCCAGGGAAACACATACAGCCCTACTGGCATTAAGGGGAGTAACGTGGACCTAAGGCACGTCTGGGATTATTATTGGTTTCGTAGGGGTTAAAAACTCAGACGAATTGAAAATATTTCTTAGGAGCACGAAAGTTTGCAGGCTTGCTTTTTACTTTTTAAATTAATGAATTAAAACTTGGGTTTAATTTTATTTTTTTAAAATCTCTGTCGTTTCAGGAGGAACCACCCCTGCCCAGTGGGAGGACATCACTGGGACAACACCGCTGACATTCGTTAATGAATGTGTTTCCTTCACAACGAACGTGTCTGCCAGGTACCTCTACAACCAAATCAGAGTTTTACAGTTTTGCCTTCAAGCGCGTCCCCTTTTTCGACAAATACTTCCGTTAAACTCTTTTAGTTTATACGGGAGAAGGACCATAGATGTTTTGTCTGTGCTGCGAACCAATTGGTGAGTTATTTTGGCAGCCCTGAGGGGTGACGTACGAGAGCTGTAAGCGCTACAGTCCTTACCGGCTGCGCAAAGAACTCCATGTTCTTGGCATTTTCCTCTCGGCCATTAGTTCTTTGCAGTCAGCGCTCGCTGTGATCCCAAAATTGAATTAATGACATACTCCTTTTACTGAAACAGTAATCTGAGGGACGGTTCAGTTTTCGGGTAGCTGGAAAAAAAATCTGGTTTCATTTTGAATACCCCTTCTCTCCCAGATGCAGAAAGATGCAGATTTCCATGGAAACAGAAATCCCTCGCTTGGGTAACTCAGTATACATCTTATAAAAGATGTTACTTCCAGAATGTCCAACAAATGAGAAATCACACAGAAAAAAAAGCCCTGTAGGTGTTCCAAACTGTGATCTAGACGAAGCTCTTCCCACCGTCTGTTCTTGTGATGAGGTTCAACTGCTGTCTTCCTGAAAAGAGAATTTCATGTTAAAAATCATAAGACATATGTATATATATACACGTCTCTATTTTAGTTTGCATTCTTTCCATGATTTATATCAGAGACTTGCTCAAAAATCTCCTTCTCTGTAACAGGAGATGCAGTCCATGACCCGGAAAGTATTAAATTTAGGGTGTGTAGTCCAGCAAACACTTGCAAAAATCTTGGATAATTTGCTCGTGAAAAATCAATGAATTTCCTTTGGCGCAAACGTTCAGTGTCCAGAGCAGTTATTACTATTACATTAAGTTTGCTATTTAATGAAATAATTTATTCGATGTTGAAATGCGTTCATCTCTTGCAGTCCAGTCTACAGTATAAGTTTAATGTTAGGTGAAATGAAGTGTTATTTTTCTATCCTTCCTCGGTTTAGAAAGGGCTTTCTCCCCGTCAGGTTGGATACTTTGCTTGTGCGCGTTTCTTTTCAGCTAAAAATTTTTTCTTGAAGAGCGGTGACCACAAGAGGGAGATCTGAAAGTGCGTTTTAGCTCTCGTCTGCTGCCTGCAGTCGTCTTCCGCTTAAATGGATAAATTAAAGATGAATTTAAGAACCAGGGGTGGAGACTAGATGCAAAGTGTGAGATGTCAAAGCTCCTAAAATTGTCAAGTCCCCAGCAGGGCAACGCATAAAATACAGCCGGAATGAGGGTGGCATTTTATGGAACTACAATCCGTATTAGTAGCAGATGCTTCCAAATCTGCTGTTAAAATTGATTCCTATTGCTAATGATATAGGCAGGGTCCCACGTAGGGCTTTTGATGGGTTCTGCCTCCTCTTGTTAATCTAAATGAATGTTCAACAGACTATTTTAACCCAAACATGCCTTGAAATGCTGTTAAAATTAGAAAATGGGAATTTTCATGTCTTTACAGCCAGAGATTAATTACCTTCTTTGCTGAGGGACGAGCTAACTGTCTAAAAGCGCGTTTACCCTGGTGCCGTGCTGAGAATCAGCCGATTCCTGACTGTTATTCACACCAACTTGTTTATATCTAGTTAAATCATTAATCATAGAGAACAATTTCCCCATTCATAAGACTAATTCTGTCCAAAATGAGCATGGGAGAGGGATACACTTGTCTAAAATACATGTGAATTAAGCTGCAGATTTTGAGGCAGAGCTGTTTTCCATTGCCTGAGCTGCAGCTTTTTAAAAAATTCAGTATCTGTTTGCGCTTTTTTCGCCCCTGGTGTACGACAGCAAATCATTTGAGCATATGGTGATTTCTCAGAGGCTGTAGCCGCTCCGGTTTGAGTCCGGCATCGCATAATTCTCCCACACACGGGAAGGAAAGTATCAGTGTGCAGAGCCTTTATGTACCAAACATGCTTTCTTCCAAATGTCGTCAGCCTGGCTTTTAACCAGGCTGTTTGTTAAATGTTCTAAAGATAAGCACGGCATGAAATTCGCTATTATTCAACTGCGGATGAGTAAGTCCAGAGAAATCACACTTGAAAGGTGTGCTTTGTGGGTTATAATACCATGTCATCTACAGTAAGTAATAAGCCCCCTGTAGATTATATCAGCTTTTGAGGTGTCTTTGACCTCTCGTGACTTTTGTCTCCATCCTACGGGTGTCAAACTCAAGCAGGCTTTCCACCCACCCGGTGAATTTCGTTTAAAAGAAATGCCACCAGCTCCACAGACAAACTAAAAGAAGTGACGTCTGAGAAAGAAGGCGATACCTGGTGCGCCTTGCACGACGCTTGGTGCGTTTCCGCTGTTGAATTTTAGGGGTAGAAGTAAAATTATTTCAAGTGAAAGCCGTTCTCGTTGTGAAATAACAATTCCGTTGTCTTGACAAAGGTATAAGGAAATTCTGCAAATTTTTATTACTGGGAAATGTTGGGAATGGCCCAAAGAAAAGAGTAGAGAACTTGTA
Organism: Rhinoptilus africanus; assembly: GCA_013400135.1. Taxonomy (NCBI): domain Eukaryota; kingdom Metazoa; phylum Chordata; class Aves; order Charadriiformes; family Glareolidae; genus Rhinoptilus; species Rhinoptilus africanus. Next base: position 45,933 of record VXBO01011381.1, on the reverse strand, counting down.
GTTTTCAGTAAGAGGAGGGTCATTTTTGACCCAAGGGAACGTGCTCTGGAAGCTGAAGTTCTAGACCTGATTTGCAGCATCCCTGGTATGTCTCAAGTAACCGTGTGTGTGTGTTTGATATGTTTTGAGGGGGTTTGTTCCAATTCCCACGTGCTAGCGATACCTGGTAAAAAGCAGATGCTTATTTGTAGTTATTATGTTAGTGAAATCGGACAACTTAGGACCTTACCCTGTAATCTTCAAGTATTTCTGTGTCATGGTGGTACCCGAATGGGATAGCAGCGGCAGCTCCTGCCTTCACGCCGTGCAGAGGAAGTAATTTATTCCGGTAATATTTGCTTGGTGCTTTGAACGTGTTTAGATTTGACTTGTGGCACGCAGGTCACAGGCTGGGAACCGCTGGTGTGTAAGATTCAGCGTATGCGTTAGAAAGATGCTGTCAGTAAAAGGGCAGTGTTAGAAACCACGCGGAAGAGTGAGTCGGTGGTGACCGCAGCCTCTGTGAGGCCAGGGTAGCAGGAAGCAGATGTGGAACTGTCTGCTTTCACCGCCTTTACAATATAATATACTCATATATAGAAAAATATATATATCATTGGTCTTAAATATGCGTCAAAAAAACCTTACGTTGTGGTTGGGGTCGGATTGGCCACTGAGACAAACGACAGATGCTCTCCCCCAACTCAAACCACAGCAACTTACCGCGAAATCAAAAGTCCCTGAATAAAATCGCATAAGAATATTTTCTCATTTTGCATGCGGCGTTACGCAGTGGAGAAAATCGTTTACATTCACCTGAAGACCCTCAGGTTGTGATATAGCGTGTAAGGAATGTACTGCTAACCTTGAAGCGCGATGGTAGAAGTCAAACAAGTGTTTGGGGCAAGGCGTCTTTACGTTTCAGCCGTTAGAGGAGGAGCTCCAAGAACAGACTGAAAGATGAGCAACCCGTGCCAAAAGCCATTTCAGTCTCCTCTTCCTCATCAGTAAAGTTCAGGAAACTTTCGCAGCATCCCTGTCACGTCAGGAGTTTGTAGGCAGCCCGCTAACACCCGAGCGTGGTGCGCCGGCGTGTCTGAGCAAACAGGAAATCCTACCACGTCTGGGAGGATTTCTGGGGGCAAAAAAGGATGAAATTGCCCACTCTGTAGTTTAACAGTTTAGTCATCACCTGGAAGAGAAACGACAGGCTCCGCGTATGACTAGATACGAGCAATTCTAGTAAGATTTGTAGGAGACGTTACTCTTTTCGGCATCTTCAGATGTTTAGCAGCAACCCGCAGTCAAAAAGAACCCGTGTTCCTCTAGGGGAAAGGCAGACATTGCGGAGTCCCACTTAAGGGGAAATCTGAACTCTGCACTTCCAGTACACCCTTCTCTACTTAGATCCTGCACAGAAATCAAATAACGGCGTGGGATGAACAAGAACAAATTCCCAGACCTTTGGGGCAGCTCTTGAAGAACGTTGGTAAGGTCAATCACCATTTCAAACGTCATCAGAACCTGTTGAGTTCAGGAGAGGAAACTTATTTCAGTGGTCTCATGAAAACAAAACCGGAGACCACTGAAATTTATTTCTTGGTAAAAGGCAGGAAGCATTTGATCACATATTTTCCCTACAAGGATGAAAACAAAATTTAGGCCGCAGGCAACTTTTGAATAGAAGAAAAAACATTTATTGGAGACGCTGATGAATTTCCGTAATATCTTGATTTTGGTAAGCCATCAATAATTGTTTAAATATCATTACCATCCTTACAAATCTTAAGACAGAGATTCCATAAGCACAAAAATATGAAAAGGTTCATGTATTTAAATCTTCAGAGAAGGTGTATGAGACTGGCTGCCCCAGGACAAGTGAACTTCTTAAAGCCTTTAGAAGCCAGTCATGTACCTGGAAGCAAATAAGCTTCCAGCTGTGTGAGATCCCATCAGGAAGGCAAACAAGGGCCTGGAATTTCTGCAGCAGGAGACTCTGTGGAGGGTTTGCATCTGGTACTTAGGAGAGTAATTTCTGCTCCAAATGCTTTCCCTGTGGATTTCCCTTCACGCTCCTAAATGCATTGATGGTACCATGAGCATCTTTAGGCTACTCTTCCCAAGTGGTGACTACTTTTTTTACTTTATTCTGCCTTGTCATACACAATTGGTGTGGTTTCCACCAAATGCCGCCAAGATGGCAAACCGGATTATTTTCTTGCTTAAATCCTTCTGTGCTGATCACGCAACTCTTCATTTTCTTTTACAGGTTTTGGTTGATAGACTGTCGACAGACACAAGAATCTGTTACTTTTGCTTCCCAAGTCTACAGAGAGATTATCTGTGTCCCCTACATGGCCAAATTTGTGGTGTTTGCCAAATCACACGATCCCATCGAAGCACGGTTAAGGTGTTTTTGCATGACAGACGACAAGGTGGATAAAACTCTAGAACAACAAGAAAATTTTGCAGAAGTTGCCAGAAGCAGGGACGTAGAGGTACTGTACAAGAATCCCAAACAGTTTTCTCCATTTTCGAATGCCTGTTTTTCAGCAAATATTTTCTGCCTTCTGTCTGCCGCGAGCACTGAAAAAAAAGTAGTGCCAATAAATGCTGTCCTGATGCAGTATCACGCAGCGTGATAAGATGGAAACTTTGAATTTTGTTAGATGTAAGGGAAAAGTACCTGCCGGATACAAGTGGCAAAATCCTATTCCCAATGGGTAATTGCCCGATCTCTTAGTTGACGGGGCTGGTGGGCAGGTCGGCTGTAATTATCTGTGACCGCATTTGGGTCTTCCTGGAGCAACCTGCCAAAGTGGAAGGTAACTTTGTGCTTCTAAGTACAACTGGGCTGATTTTGTGCTAGGAAATCAGGTAATAAAATGAAAATTGGGGGATACCATTTAGCGGACAGGTTCTTTGTCCTCCTTTTTCGCATTTCTTGAATTCAGCCTCAGAACTAGAGCAGCTGCTGCCAAGTGAGTATTACCAAATCTATTTGAGAGGGCGAGTTATGCAAGCAGGAGGCCATTGCCTATGGTTTTTATTAAACAAAATGCAACAGTTTGTAAGAATTTTGCTTAGCTTGGCTGGGTCTTCAGGTACACCACAAGACTAACGGCTTAAGTCACTCAACGGCGAGCTGAGAGGTAGCAGATAGGTGGTGTAAATAGACTTTTCCCTCAACTAGCCTAAAATTAAGTTGCGTGGATACAGGCTAGCCCTAGGTTCAATCCAAGTACCTCACAGTCATTTCTGTGGTGATCCACAGTGATCACTTAGTTTTAATTAGCTCTGTAGCAAACTGCCAGGAGACACCTGGAATTTTCTAGTTACTGATTTCCTCTTAGAGGAGTGTCTGAGCAAAGGAGGGGTTTGAGGGTGGTGTTCTTTGATGAACTGTTATGTTCCTGAGCCTGGTATTAAGTGGGCGTTGTGCGAAGGGCGGAGATGGTCCAAGCCAAAAAGGACAGATAAATCTCAACTTCCACTAACTCCATAAATGAATATCGCAAACCAAAAAGGCCATGTCAACAGTAGACGTGTTTTGTTGGCATCTTTGCACATCAAGAAGTTAACCTAGCAGGTTTGATTAATCGTCTGCTTTAAAAAAAAGAAAATTAAATCTGATGCTGAACAGGCAAAAGCTTTCCTACGTGGAATCCAGCAAACTGCCTGCTAAATGTAGTTTTGCTGCCTCTCTCAGCTTCCTCAGAAGGGATGACAAATTGAAAGTGCTTTAACTACATGCCTGGCGTAGTCTTTTGCTTAGTGTGGTCTCTTTTCCATGAGAATCTCACCTTTAAAAGACTTGTCCTCGCTGTTCCTGAAGCTCTGGCAGGCATTTCTTGTGCAGAGCAACTAGATCAAATACGGGTTTCTAAAACTGAACGACAAGGCTGAATTTCTGGAAAGTAAGGATGAGACGTTAATGTGTTGGCCATTTGAAGGGAACACCTCCAGAACTGGTAAAATGAGATTTAAACGCGTGGAGGGACAATCCAAAGATGTAGGCAGAATCTTTATATAGGCATTTCAGAGAGGCATTTACCCAAGACCTGACTTTTGTAAGCTCTAGGCCATTATAAATCCGGTGGAAATAAATAAAATCTACAGATATACGCTGTCTTTGCTGCAACAGACTGTTGCAAGTCAATTAAGCACATAGGTAATCTGATTCAGAAAGTTTCTGCGTTGTTTAAAAGGTCTTCTGTAACTTCATGATATTCCCAGACTGGTTTATTATCCTACCTGTCAAAAGGTTTGATTGCTGAAGAAAGTATTTCTTTGACTGTTATGATGAGGCCAGGTTAGCTACAAGTATGCTAAAATAAGAGCCAATAAAAAAATCCAGATTAAAATATAGACTGCGAATTTACCCAGATTCGTGACGCTGAATACTCTGTTTGTGATTTATAGCATCCCGTTAATGTTATAGAATTAACAATGTATTCCATTTGGAATTTAAGAATCTGAAAAGTTTCCACAGATTTTAGGTAACTGGCCATAAAAAAACGTTGGAAATGCTGACAAATCCTAGCAATTTAAGAACTTGCCCGAAACTACTGTAGAATTGTGCTTAAGAAGAAGTCCTAACCACCTCACTGTCATTAATTGCTGCTTCGCTTCATTTTCATTTCCAACAGGTATTGGAAGGAAAACCCATCTATGTTGACTGCTTTGGCAATTTGGTGCCGCTAACGAAGAGTGGGCAACATCATATATTCAGTTTTTTCGCCTTCAAAGAAAATAGACTTCCTCTGTTCGTTAAGGTAATGTTATCACATGAACTACAGATCGTATTTTTTTAAATTTTTGTCTACTTCTGGGTTTACAATATGCTTAGCAGACTGAAGAACCAGTTCCCAATTATTTTATGAGAATGGATTAAATGTTGACTTGGGTAGTCCAACCAACCAGAATTGGCTACCTCAAATTTAATTAGATTTTTCTCTCAATATAATTATCTGGGCCTGTATTCTCCTATATATGTCCACAGCATTCTTTCGGACACCCAAATGGTACTCCTAGGAATCCTGCTCTTTATCTAATAATCCAAAGAGCGGATCGAGTTTGATCTTGTTTGGTTTTCCGTATCGTGATTCAATCTGTTGCAGGAAAACATGCAGAAACTGCAAAAAAGGGTCAGAAAACAACGTAGAATTGGCAGAAATCTATCAAAATACAATTGTTCCCCCCTGCACTTCTAAATACGTTGTAAATACAGATATAACTGTTCTTCAACCAATCGTCCTCCCGTCAGTAGCAATGCAAAACTTCCTTGAGGGTACAGAAAGAAAAGCTTGGCTCCTTTTTTTTAGCTATTTCAGGTTATGGTTTTCCCATGTTTTTGAGAACAAAAGCAACCCACTCCCTCATTGTAATAAAGTGGCTGCTAGACGACTTCTAAACTCTCTGCAGCAATATTTTGAGGTTTTATTGCTGGGATTATTTCCCAGCAATCCCTCTTCCAGCAGTATTTTCTTTTCATTTAGAATTTTATCTATGCCACCACCTACCTTTGGATTTGCATATGTTTCTCCATGGTGGATTGTGCAAAATACGTTCAAAACCATGTGCGTCTTTGCATCATGTATTTTCAGTCTGATAAAGTTAATGCACGTCTATCCAATTGGATCATTTTATCAGTTAAGAGTAAAAGTAAGAGTGAGGTCATGCTTTCAGTTGCATTTCTTCTGGGATATCATACGTTATCCTCCTGACAAAAGCTAAAACTCCATCACCACTATCTTAAGTTCTAAGATCTTACACTTGTTTCCGCTAACAACTGTGAAAGAGATTCACTGCAAAATCTGAAATTATGGCACGATGTAGTATCTTTTGTAGATAATAATGGTCACACTTATCAATATATTCCAGCAAATTTCTTCATTCCAAGACTAGGATTTATCAAGGCACTTGAGAAAACATCTTGCCAGAGAGAAAATTTTAAAATGAAAGGGAGTTACTTCCCTCCATCACCTAATACAAAATAAGTCTCTGTTTTGACCATAAAGTTTGGGGACCATTCCAGTGGAAAATGGGTGTTGTGAGTTATCAGAGAAGCCCAATCATACTGGAATGTCTGTGTTATTTTAAGACTGTGATTACAGTGTTACTGCCTTCTGTAAGTAAATGTCTGTTGTCTGAGCATGTACATGCTCGTGTCTTCTCTTGCTTTGACCCACAAATACATCTGTGTGTACATTTACAAATAAATGAGGGAAGAAAAAGAGAAAACACACTATTTTTTTCCTACATGGGCTTTTTCTCCCACACCCAGCCTCTTTCTGCTAAATAGTTTTGAGGGACACAAGTAGGTCATGCAGTAAAATAGCAAAATAACAGATTAAAATCTGTGTATTTGCTCTACCAGGTGCGAGACACCACTCAAGAACCCTGTGGACGATTATCGTTCATGAAGGAGCCAAAATCTACAAGAGGCCTCGTTCATCAAGCCATATGTAATTTAAACATCACTTTACCCGTTTACACAAAGGTACTGTGAAATTGTACTGGTCTGTAGTCATCAGCGTCATAATATAAACGAGGAATGAGGCAAAATACTGTTAAAGCTTTGTAGGCAGGTATTTTAAAGAAGAATAAATATCACCCGAGGGTTTTCAGTTTCTTGGGTTTGGTACTTTTAACGCCAGCATTCACAGATGAAATTTTACCCAGATTCGGTTCGAGGGGGAGACGGATCTGGGACTCAGTAAGTACCACTAGGTTCATTTTTGGTTTTACCAAAGATTTCCTCTACTATCTACCCGTGTCTCATGGGACCTCTCTGGAGGTGAAGTTGCCATTCATACCTATGGCACAAAACGCGAGGCTCATGTCTGTAGAGCGTACGGGTGAATTAAAAAAGGACAGAAAATTATTTGTCTTTTTTTTTTTTTTTTCCATTTGCAAATTTGAAAGTTAATGGGCTTGGGCAGTAGCGTTTTTTAACTAACTGCCGTGTTTATCCACGGTGATGGTGGTAAAAATGTAGCAGACTTGGAGCTCTAGAATTTGGAAAGTTTATAGCAGGGCTGAAAATATTTTCTTAAGACTAGATTTTAATATTACATTGACTTTTGACGCTGACTTTTCTGCCTACATCTGATCAAATCTTCCAAGAATCTATGAGTATGTCACATCGTGGAAATGGTCTTTCTTCAGAATATTGTAACAGTTATTAATGTACCCGGGGAAGAAAAGGGTCCGATATCAAGGGCAGAAAAAAGGAGAGGAAAACTCTACTATGAGTTAATTTTTATAAATAACAAGATTGAGACCCGTTGAATTCTCGTAAATCATGAGAGTGCCCTTGATTTCTCCTTAAGTGAGGTCAGGTATTAAGAAGCATTTGCTTCCTTAGAAAGAGTCAGTTTATTACTATGTTGTGGTAACTCGGATTTTTTACTGTCCTTGTCAGATTAGCAGCGGCGTGCCTTTTAGGAATGTATTAGGCCGTTTGCCCCAAATCTTGCCTGCTGGTGTTCGTTTTTTCTCTGCATTTTCAGCTTATAATATCATCTTTATTATAGCATTTTTGTATAATTTGGAAATAACACATCTCAACGTCTTTTTCACTTTAAATGGGTAACTTTCTTAACTATTTTACGTGCTTATTTGCGCTATTTTATGGGTGCAAAAGCATGTGTGTATTTTAAGTTTTGGTACAAATAAGAATCACGAGAAATCTAACACCCAGAAGGAACTTTTCCGTTTGTATGTGCTTGATTCTGTAACCTTTTGTGGTTTAAACTGACAGTTTGGTTTTGCCGCTTTCTGACATCAGAAATCAGTTGCAGAAACATACTGCGTTTTCTTCTTTTCTGCTAAATGTTGTCAGAAATTATGTTTTCCTGTAGTGTTCTTCTAAAAAAAAAAAAATGTGCATTTTGCCTGCTCTGTTTTCCCCTTCTCTTTTTGCATGGCATTTTGGAACTGAAAGGAATCAGACTCGGACCAAGAACAAGAAGAAGAGGTAATGTTGCTATAACAGCATGTTATCGCTTATGCGCACTACTAAAACGCAAGGCTTGGAAGATTCAATCTGCGGTGAATCAGGCATATCAATCATTAGCTCCAGGTTACAAAAGCAGTGAAGGGGAGCGCACTTCAAAGGGTCTTGCACAGGCTCAGTTTTGGAATTTACTGATTTTAACTTTCCCTTTGTTAAAGTTTCACTGATGGAGAGGCACTGATTTTGGAGGTGTAGAATAGTTCATTTTGCTTTCAAAACAGGTCTTTCGTCATTTAAAAATGATTTTGCTCAAGAACAAGCCACGCAAGTGTATTTCTTTAAGGTTTATTCTCCGCAGCACACGAAAGGGGGAATGGGATTGGTTTTTCTGATTCTGAGTAATGTTGGAAAAGCAGCCCCACGTTTTGATGACGTTCAGCTGTTGGAAACAAGTAAGGGAGCCAGCACTGGGAGAAGAACCTGCTCCCCAAAGACACCTTTTCCATGAACTGCACAACAGAGTTCATAATGCTCCACGGGTGGCAGTTTCTTTATTACCATTACAGAAATATTTACTATTTCAGTGCTGAAACACAGGCGCTGTCAAGTGAAAACATGGCCAAAGTTTCTAAGCTAATTCCCACTATATTCGTTCAGAAGGTAACGTTTCTTATCAGGTGATCATTTGATTTCGCACCAAAACCACAAAACTAATTCTTTTAGCCTTTAGAATGCTGCTGGTGCATTCCTAGTGAAGTCCCCAAGAGTGTTTTTAACAAATGCATGCTCTCTAAAAGCAGCGTAAAGGATGTTGGAAAACCGTTTTTTGAAACATCGATGACTTCTTGTATTTTTATGTAAGAAACTAAAGCGCAAAAAGACGAGCTCATTGATGGCTAAGAACACCTTCCATTTTAAATTATTTTCTGTCTACTTTATTCATTTTTATGTTAATAATACGAATTAATATGCTGACACGATTCCAGGCTGTTATGGAGGAACTTAAAGTAAGGGGAGTTAAAGTATCCTAGGAATCCTATCTTACTGTTTAGAGCGATCTGTGCATCGCAGGAATTCATTATTATGGATCTGTAATAAACACTGCTAAGTGAGAAGATTAATAATGTCAGCCTAAATGATTGCAAGGCGCAACATTTAAGTGCTGCCAGTGATTTACTTGTGTTCATTTTCAGTTTATGGAGAAGCAAGAAGTAGGAATGTCTTAACTGAGACAGTGTATTGCATTCATCTTTATAAAAGAACACTTCTAAACAAGTAAAACCCTTTCAACGCTCACTAAAAAAGAATTGGGGGGGGCTTTAACGTACGCAGTATGTTGTATCAGAGCTGATTTTCATTCCTTATAGGCATCCTATCACCACAAGTTTGTATGGGAAATTAAACGTTTAGTGCTACTTCTGACTTTGCATACTTTTGCATACCCACATTAACCCAACAAAAGTCTTTTTTGTTTGTTTTTTGCTTGTGTGGACAAATGATTGTGGTAGGAGAACAGAAAAAAAAAGGTCACACTACAAGACAACTTCAAAAACGGGCTTATTGGATTTTCATAGTCTGACATTGCAATTTTTTTTAATGTTTTTTGGCCGGGTCTATGTTTTCTTTTGAGTAACAGTAAAATTTGTACGGCTTTTTCAATTTATACGCAAATACACTCTGAAAAATCAAAAAGCTGGCCTCTGCGGCCATCACTGCTTCGGTTTAGAGGTATCAAGTCGGCGGGCGTTTCTGTACCTGCTTTCCATCATCACAAAGTACAGGGGCAAAAATGCAAACTGTGATCTCGGAATGAATATGTACAACGAAGCTAAGTCTAAAGCATACTGATTGCCTTCCCGATGGGACATATGCCTTCAGATGGCCATATGGGACTTATTTTACTTTAGTCAAGAAGAAATAAATTAAGAAAAATGCAACAACATACCCCGTAATACAAAAGTCTGGGTCCTCTATACTGCTAGTTTCAGTTAAAGAAAATACATTGCAACAGTTTTGCACCTACTATTGACCGTAACCAAAGCAAAGTAACCATTTTTCTGTTATTAGAAATGCTAAATAAATTAAGCCATGCTTTTACTGTTATTTTATTCGTTCCATTTAAGTCAATGGATCTGTGTGACTCCATACATCTAGTAGATTTGACTCAACCTTAACCACTTCACTAGTGACTTTATATGTATCGATTATATTTGAACTTTTAAATTTCCTCATTTTTTTCTCTTCCAGATTGATATGACTTCAGAAAAAAGTAAGATTTTCTCTTTTTTATAAATGAAAATGTTATAATGCAGTTTGTATGAAAGATGGTTAAGAATAAAGATGAGCATGAAAGAGAGCTAAGCTTTAACTGCTATTGCTAATAACATCAATACTTTAAAAATGTAATAGCAAACAATTTAATACCAGCTTAATATCCAGTTTAATACATTTTAATGTATAAATTAACAAGTAATACAGTTTAAAACAGTTCATCTAAGCATTTACTTTCCTTTGACATCCCTAGCGATCCCGCTATTGCTATTTTGCTTGTATGAATGCTCATCCCTCCATTTTTTTGTTTTGTCCGTTTGTTGACCCACACTGTCGCCTCATATTGGAGATAAATGACAGTATCACTTTTGATGAAAGCATAATTAATACTCCAATCTATTTCATTCAACTCATGAACTACAACCATGCAAAAAAGTGATACTGTCCGAAGTAATCAGGCTGTTTAACCCTCCCCCCGGCCCCTGCCCTTTACTGTGGTGAAATATGGCTGGAAATAATGACTGTTAAGCTTGGTGCAGCGTATGTACCCTTTGCATATACGGAATTAGCATTAGAAAACTGCTGGTGAGTGGTTCACAATGCCAAAGATCTCCTTTAATGAAGATGCAAATCAAACAAGCGTATATTCGGTCTGAAAACTGTCTCTACTACGAACTGTTTCCAAATGCAGTGATTTCTCAAATCTGGTTAGGAAAAGATGATTTCTGTCTCGTTTCCGCTTCAAAGTGCAATGTCGTGCCTTTTTTTTTTTTCCCCCTACATTGCATTTTGAGGGTTATTTATTCTTGAGGTACTATGTACATGTTTGGAAAGACAACGGCACCATGATCCTGAGGATCAAATGGATGATCATTTCCCCTATAACCAAAGCAGAAATGCTTCATCTAGAGAATAAAAGACATCAGGGTGACAAAAATAGCTAATAACGTGGTGGGAAATAGCATTCACCATGACTAATGACATTATTAGTCTGATTTTTGCTCTAATTCATTATTATTTACACCAGGGCAACCAATTTTGTCAAGGTGGAAAAGAGACACCATAGTGTAGCCAGCAGAGCGGGATTTCAGTAGCCTCATGACTCACCTCGTCCGTGGGAAATGGGAAGGGAACTCAAGAGAACAGTAAAACGAACATGTGAAAAAGGGCTTGAATGCTCCCCTTGCCATGTAATTATTTATTATTTCACACCCACCTGAGGAAGGTGGCGGGATGCAGCTTTGGGGAGGTTGCTCTGTTGTGGCTGTCACAGACGCATCTAAGTTCAACAAAGCGTAGAGCTAGAGTTTTTGGCGACTCTTATACTGGACGAATGAAAATACTGGTCAGGTGGCAATTTAGTTTTGGTAATTCTTCCTTTGGCTTAATGGAGAATTAGTTCGAGAGCTTGCATTACTAATTTGACTTTTAGACTGGGGCGCAGAAATGCGTGCAGTTTTATGTGGTGGGCTCCCTTTAAAAGAAAGAAGTACCAATTATCATTTCTAAGCATTGCGTTCTGTTCATGACTTGCTTAAGTCCTCTAGTGTTTCATTCTGTTCGATATGCATTTGCCAGTAGTCCTTCCTGAAGCTAATAATATTCCCAGCAGGCAGTCATGGCATAATGGGAATTACCTACATCCAACTTACCGTGTATTGATTGCACAGATCATTCAAATATTTCACCACAGTATGTTTTACAATACTTTCATGTGTCTTTAATTTGTATGATTAATTTTTAGAGCTGTTGTGTTTTAACTGAAGCTACATCCCCAGCGGCATTTCAACACCTTTGCTTTGCATGGAAATAACTTGCCTTACATGAATTGTACGTATGTGTCTAGTGTGACTGTCTCTGATTTTTGGTTGCCGTACATTACATTTTTTAAAACTTTGAAATCACTTCTGAGTTGATTCACAGTTTTTTCTTATTATCTCTCCTTTCCTTCTCTGTCTTCTCTTTCCTCAGTCAATTCATTAGTTGTCAATGAGGATGTTCCAAGGAAAGGACCATGCCTCTTAAACCAAAAGAATGTTTGTTTCATTGTTTAGGTGTGAAATCCCCTTAGATGAAATGCCGGTTTGCAGCTGATTCAGATCTCGACATATTTGATCATATTTTAGATTACTGCAGAATTACTTTTAACTTTTTATTTTGGTCATTAAGAAAAAAAAAATGTTAAGGCAATGTTATTCTGACAGTTTGCTAACACTGGCTTTCTCTTAGAGGAAATCGACTTTCAATCAGTTCTAATGCTTTCCCCCTTTTTTCTTGTTTATTTTTATTTGAACATTGATCTGTAACATCTGAACAATCTTGAGATGCCTCTCTCTGTGTAACTTCACTGTGTTTCTTCTGTTTTTAATTTTAAATTTTGTTGTTGTTGTTTTGGGTTTTTTTTTTTTTTAGTGGTGTCCTGGTTTGGTTTGTTACAGCTTTGATAATGTATGTGTGGTTGTGCTATATTGATAAAGTTAAGCAAGTTATTTCCTGCCATTTTCCTTTTCAGTTTTTTTTTTTTCCCCTTCCCCGTTAGCTTTGCTTTGCTCTTGTACCCTCAGATCTTGTGGATCCATCATTCCTGGCCCATTTTGTTGACCTTCCTACCACTGCAACCAAAGACTCTCATTTTCAGTCCTGAGTACATTTTCCAATCTCTATTTTTGATTTCCGTTTTACTTTCAATGTTTTTCATTCGCATCAAAGATGACGAGACAGAATCTACAGAAACTTCTATCCTGAAAAGCCATCTGGTTAACGAAGTCCCTGTCCTAGCCAGTCCAGACCTGTTGTCTGAAGTTTCTGAGATGAAACAAGACTTGATCAAAATGACTGCCATCTTGACGACTGACTCCTCTGATAAATCAGGCTCCATTAAAGTGAAAGATCTTGGGAAGCCCGCTGAAGAAGAGCCAGGAGAGCCTTTTGAAATAGTTGAAAGAGTGAAAGAAGACTTGGAAAAAGTAAATGAGATTCTGAGAGGCGGCTCCTATACCAGAGAAGAAGATGTTTTGCAGAAGTCCCTTTCCAAACAAGAAGTTGAAGAAGAAGAATGGGTCATTGTCAGCGATGAAGAAATTGAAGAGGCCAGGAGAAATGCTCCATCAGGAGTCGCTGAGCCTCCCTGTGTAGAAATCAAGGTAGACAAAGGGACAACAAGAGTGGAGAAGGCAGACATGACAGGCATGGTGGATTACCTTACAGAGGATTTAAAAACGTACGTTTCTCTTCATGAGGTACAGCCACAAGCCTTACAAGAAGACTTAGTAGAAGAGCGATTTGAAGCCGTAGTAATAAGCAGGGATTCTGAAAAAGAAGGACAGGAATCTCCAACAGCTGAAAGACGAAGTCCCCAGGGGCAACACAAGCCAGCCTTAGACATTAAAAAGCCAGTTAGGACAAAATTGAGAGACAAGCAAAAGCCAAAGGAAGGCAAGTTGCCCAGCAGTGAAGAACAGCGAGGCCTGAGGAAGCCAACTCCAGGTGAATCACTAGGTGAGGAGCCTGGCTTAGCACCAACAGCTGCACCTGAGGCTAAAGCTGTATCCCCTGTTATAGAGGAAACGCCTATTGGCTCAATAAAAGATAAGGTTAAAGCTCTTCAGAAACGAGTGGAAGATGAACAAAAAGTACGGTCAAAACTCCCTGTCAGAATTCAAACGAGGGAAGGCGCTGCTGAAAAGGCTTCTAAAAAACCGGTACAAGTCAAAAAACCGGTAGCGCAGAAAGCACAACCCCCTGTTTCACCTTCTTCTAAGACAGAAAGACTTGAAGAGACCATGTCAGTTCGTGAACTGATGAAAGCCTTCCAGTCGGGTCAAGACCCATCCAAGAACATATCTGGACTGTTCGAGCACAAATCTGTCAAACAGAAGCAGCAACTCCCCGAGAAGGAAACGGCCCAGAGAAAACCGATTTCTTCACAAAGTGAAACCAGGCGAGCGACGAGCCACAAGACAGACAAACAGAAGGACAAACAAAGCACCGCATTGAAAGCGGAGAAAGAGCCACAATCCAAAAAAGGCAAACCGCAAATTTCTACTGTCAAAATGACTAAGAAAGCTGTAGGTAAAGACCAGGTAAAAGAGCAGAGCAGCAAAAAACCAGCGGAACCTCTCCCTCCAGTATTTGATGATGAAAGGGCCAAAGATACAGCGACTGCGAAGGGCAGGACTTCTGATGACCAAGGAGATACTGACTTCCAGATCAGCCCTGACAGAAAAACCTCGACAGACTTTTCTGACGTCATTAAAGAAGAACTGGAGGATAATGACAAATACCAGCAGTTCCGACACCTTTCGGTGACGGAGGAGGGAGAGCTTAACTTGGAGCAAGTCCTGACCAGTCCTTTCAGTGTTGCTTTTCCCACGGAGTACGTGAAAGATGGATTCCTTCCTGCTCTTTCTCTGCAAAGTGCTGCTTTTGATGGGAGCTCCGAGAGCCTCAAACACGAAGGTGTGGCTGATTCTCCAGGTAGTCTCCTTGATGGAACCCCTCAGATCAGCTCTGAGGAGAGTTATAAGCATGAGGGTCTGGCCGAGACTCCAGAAACAAGCCCTGAAAGCCTTTCATTCTCACCAAAGAAATCTGATGGGCAAACGGAAGAAGCTAAAGGAGCGGCTAGAGCACACACAACGGCAGAAACATGTTCTCCGAAGGAACTCTCTCCAAAGGAAGATGAAAAAGGTATTACTGAAAGACAGCTAGATGCTGTTACTGAGACTAGTAAGTCTCGTTCTGACCATGTATCAGAAGAGCATGTACCTACAGCCTCTGAAGAAGAGGCTGATAAACTTACAGAAAGTAGCGCAGCTTCCATAATGAAAGATGTTAGCAGGGATAAAGAATCCAGAACCACTGCACATTTAACTCAGTCTGCTGAAACACATGCCACTGCTTTAGAGAAAGAAAAAGATATAACCTGTGAACGCCGTGTTGCGGTTAGAAGTCCCCAGAAATTGGAACTTTCACTTACTAGCCATGATAGTGAAAGCTTTAGCCCAGTTGCAGATGACTCTTTGGCTGTAAGTCATAAAGACTCCCTGGAAGCAAGCCCAGTGCTAGAAGATAACTCATCACACAAAACGCCTGATTCTTTGGAGCCCAGTCCTATGAAAGAGTCTCCCTGCCGTGATTCCCTTGAAAGTAGCCCTGTAGAACAAACAGTGAAGGCTGGTATTTTGGGGCAGGGTCCTCTTCAGCCTGTTCTTAGCAAAGGAGAAACCTGCCCAGAGCTGGCATCGGTGCGTTCCAGGATTCTCCGTGACCCTGAGGGAAGTGCCGATGATGACAGTCTAGAGCAAACATCCCTCATGGAGAGTTCAGGGAAGAGTCCCCTTTCACCTGAAACTCCCAGTTCTGAAGAAATTAGCTACGAAATCACACCCAAAACGGCAGACTCGCAGGCGCTGGCAAACATCCCAAAGTCGGCCGTGATCCCTGAAGTCAGTGAAGAGCCAGAGGATGACTGTGAAAGTGAGCCAAAGAAGAGATTCACCCCTGAAGAGGAGATGTTTAAAATGGTGACCAAAATCAAAATGTTTGATGAACTAGAACAAGAAGCAAAACAGAAGAGGGATTACAAAAAGGATTGCAAGCAAGATGAATCGTCAGTAGCTGCCGATTCCGAAGCGGCATGTGAAGCTGAAGGACCAGAGTCAACAGCTGTAGGAGAAAAAGATGCGCCGACGGTGGTGATGTCTGCCGCTGAATCTCGAAAAAGTTCTTCCTCTTCAGAGAGCGAGCCGGAATTGACTCGGCTGAAAAAAGAAGCTGACTCTGGCCTCTTAATGGAGCCCATGATCCGAGTGCAGCCACCCTCACCATTGCCATCCAGGGTTGACTCCCGTTCTAGCCCTGACGAAGCAGGGTTCCAACCCATCGATTCGAAACAATGCTCTGTCGGGACAGGCGCAGTCGAAGCGGAGCAGGATAAGCCAACAGAAGATGGCAAGGAGGAACCGCTTATCCTTGGGGGCAGCTGTAAGGCTTCCACAAGAGAATCAGGCACTTGTCGTCCTGAGGGTTGCGCACCAGCAGGAACTGAGGCCTCAAAATGTGACAGTAGAGATGGCAGTGAGCCGGTTAGTCCCAGTGCCCCGGACACACCACGTAGGGGCACGCTGTGTCATTCCCTTGGTGACAGTTCTCAAAAAGAAGTTCGTGTTGAGTCTTCACCAACGCGACAGCACTGTGAAAAAGATGTCAGAAGCACTGCGTTGTTCGCACAGGCCGATCCGGTTTCTACGGGAGCTGTGTCTGAGGAAGCAGATGGCAGTTCTTGCGGGCACGGTACCGCTGGGTGCTCTGCACCACGAGGTGCCAAACTGGCTGAAGATGATACCCCCGACCATTCTGCTTTGGGAAGTGATTTGGGGAAAGCAGATGTAGATTTTGGAACATCTCAAAGAGATAGTCACGCCGAGGAGCCCTTAGCAGAGTATTCATCCCTTACCACTGAAACAGTGGAACCGGAAAGTTGCGCGGCAGACGCTGCTGAGAGTAGTGCTCCTTATATAGTGAGCCCTTATGAAAATGTGTCTTCTGAACATTTCTTCCCCGACTCTGAAAGTAAGGTAGGATCTGGTAGAAGTCTGCTGTCTAGGGAAAAGTATTCTATTGGGGCAGGAAAAGATCAGACTGGTGAAGCTTTATTTAGCGGAGACACAGGTAGTGAGTATCGCTCTTCAGAGGAAGTGTATATGGAAATAGAGCCAAAACCAGAGGATGCGTTTCAGGAAATGTCACGAGGGCCTTCAGCATCAGATTCCACAAAATTAGCTGAATCTGCCCTTGAGGATATAACAGATGAACCAGAGAAACTGTTCAGTCGAGTTGTCATCACTAAAACTGATGTGGATTCTGACATGTGGAGTGAAATGCGTGAAGACGATGAAGCTTTTGAAGCTCGGGTGAAAGAAGAGGAACAAAAAATATTTGGGTTGATGGTAGACAGGCGATCACAAGGCACGACGCCCGATACAACACCGGCCAGAACACCCACCGAAGAAGGGACACCACTTAGTGAACAAAATCCTTTTCTTTTTCAGGAAGGAAAGTTGTTTGAAATGACTAGAAGTGGGGCCATTGACATGACAAAAAGGAACTATCCAGATGAAAGCTTTCACTTCTTCCAAATGGGGGAGCAGCCTCAGGAAGAAGTTTCTTTGTCTGAAGAAGTGAAAGAAGCAGCAGAGGTGGAATCTTCTAAGCTGGAGAGCTCACCCGATCCGTTTCCACCTTCAGAATCAGAGGACTCGGATACACAAGAAAAAGATACGTTGAAATATTCACCTCCAGCATCTGAGTCTAGCGATAAATCGGAAGAAATGACGGGTGAAGGTGTCAGCGTAGGCACCGCCAAAGCAGATCTTAAATCCAGAATTCCGATTAAAATGGGTATTTCAGCTTCTTCAAAATCACCAAAGAAAGAAACCGCTGCCTCTGAAGCTGAGCCCCTCTCCACAGTGGAGACTGACGTGGTTGATAGCAGTCAGGTGCCTTGCCCTATCTCTCCTGAGCAGTCTGCGGTAGAAGATGAATTAGATTTTTCCAAAGTCACTAGAGTAGTTTGTTCTGAACAGGGTGATGAGTCCCCAGACTCCTCACCGGAGGAACAGAGGTCAGTGATCGAAATCCCTACTGCTCTAATGGAGAGAGTGCCTTCTTGTGAAAGCAAATCCAAAATCCCCGTAAGAACAGCCGGTGCTGCATCGCAACCCTTGGAAACCGAGAGCCTTCCCGCAGACGTCTTCCTAGACAGTTCGCAGTGTGAAGGAAAAGATGACCCAGCAAAACCAAAGTCTAAAATTCCTGTCAAAGCAGCTTTCCAAAAAGCCGAACAACAATACACCTACACAGACGCATCTGTCCGCAAGCTAGAGTCGCCCAAAGCTCTTGACGTGACAAGCAAACTGCCTACGAAACAAGAGAACCGAAGTAAATCTGAATCTGATGCCAGCGTTCCCATGGACCCAACGACTAAGCGCTCGATAAAAGCTAGGAGTTACGCGGAGGCAGAAGCAGAGACCAGGGAGAGGGAGAGAGAGGTGAAGCTTGAGCTAGACCCAGATGAGGCAACAGCAGCAAGACCCAAGGTATTTTCGTCGCGGTTGCCAGTTAAAAGCAGAAGCACCGCAGGCTCCCGCAGTGCTTTCAGTCCCACCAAAGAAAGTAAGGAACACTTTTTTGACCTTTACAAAAACTCCATAGAATTCTTTGAAGAAATTAGCGATGAAGCTTCCAAATTAGTGGAGAGACTCACGCAGTCAGAGAGAGAACAAGAATTAGTTTCAGATGATGAAAGCAGTAGCGCCCTAGAAGTTTCAGTTATTGAAAATGTGCCATCCAGTGAGACTCAGCAGTCAGTTCCTGAAGACATCTTTGACACCAGACCCATTTGGGATGAGTCCGTAGAGACTCAGATTGAACGTATCCCTGATGAAAATGTCCATGACCATGCTGAAGGTATTTGCCAACGACTGGGATTCCCTGTGCGACGCATGTCATGAATTAAACTTTTTGGTTTCTTTTTTGTTTGTTTGTTTTCTTTGGGGTGTGTGTGCGCGTACGTGTGTTTAATGTGTGTGGCATTTTCTTTTAAGCTTTTGGTGGTTAGTTGTGTATTTTTTTTTCCCCCCCTGTGAGCTGTGTTTGGTTTTTTGTGTTGTGTCTGTGTTTTTTCTTGTCTGTGAAACAATCTCAAGATTGCAAACCGTGAATGCTTATGGGAAGTGTTACCTTAATAAACAAAAACACTCCTAAAAATATGTATTGTTTTGCCATTAAACTGATTGCTCAGGTCACGCATATTTTGGCTTTTGGCTTTCCCTGGCCCTATTCTTAACTATTAACTTTTACTACTAATGAAATATTTAGGCGTTGATTGAAACTGAGACAGGCAGATGCATTTTCTTTGGAGTCATTAAGCAAAGAAATCTGCAGAACTTTTAAACAATTAAGGTTTTGATGTTTCTTTTTTTTTTTTTTTTGGACAATCTGCGTCTCAAGAAAATCCTGTCACCGGTAACTTTAGTACGAGTTTCCTGGCGTTTGGTTTTCCTCTCGCCTACTTGCGTACTACCACTGAGTAGCCATGATGCAAATCCATTAGCTACGATGAAACGTGCCAGATATCATTCAGGGAAAATCAAAACTCAAATCCTGCCATCCTCAAATTAGCTTTGGGGATGGGAGGGACAGTCAGTCTCACCGTGACTGAAATCAGTGCAGGCTGGCGAACGAACATCTGATTTTTCCTTGCCTTCGTTGTATTTTGTATCACTCCCTAGTTGAACGGCTCAAAAGACACTTAAATTAACAATACCTCAAATACAAACCGTAACGTGAAGTGCTACATGGACTGTTTGAACAAAACCTTCCCCGCAACAGAAAGAATGTAACTAGAAGCACCAGTCCAGATGAATTTTTCAACCTTGGCATTTACTGAGGAGGCATGGAAAATTGTGGCTTCTTGACTTAGTTAAAAGTCTTCAATTTACCGGTAGAATAAAGCTTTAGAATTAAATGCTCGGCTAAAATAGGCACAGTAGGCACTTAGTCCGTGTTTAGTTTTCCACATCAAAGCCTGATTTTCAAACGGAAAATGTAGGTAGTCCTGTAGTCCTTGTGCTTTTTGAAAAATCAAGCTTTTTTTTTTTAAACCTGGGGCTTTACAGTCCTCGCTGTAGTTACCTGGTTGTAGCAGCCTGTCTACATTTAGCTTGCAGCAGTTAGAAAAAAAAAAAAATAGAAAAAAAAAAAGCACTTTCCCTTCTGGGGCTATGGAAACGGTTTTTAACTTGTAAAAGGCAACTTGTGGCTCTCTTTGACCTTTAGATCAACGGGAGGATCAGGAAAGGACAGAGGAAAGACTGGCCCACATTGCTGATCATCTGGGATTCAGCTGGACAGGTAAAACGCGGAGAGAAAGGAGAGGAGCATTCCTCCCTCTTTTCCCGTTTCCTTCGGATGATTTCCTGATTATCTAAAGATGTTTTATAGAAATATTTCCGTAGCTTACTGTCTTCTGGTTATTACCATTCCTATAGCCTGTTAGGTAAGAACCCCGATGCAGAGGTAAGGCACTTGCTGTGGCATCTCCAGAGGGAAAACTCCTAGGATGAGGGAGATGGCATATGTTACCTTACGCTTTCTTGCAAAATGCATCAACTTTGGCTAAAAGATACAGGAATATGTGAATAAAATCATCTCTGTTCCAGAACTCCTAGGCTGGAAGGTCACCACGGGGACAAATGACATCAGCTTCTTTTCTACAGAACTGTGCTGAGGGAAAAGGGATAAAAAGGGCCCTAATTGTAACAATCACCTTAATAATGTGAATTTAATAGATCTGAGACGGTTACTGGGGACAAGTGAAAGTAACAGGATGAAATGCAGATGTCTGACATTGAACATCGGCTCAAAAGCGTTTACGCTTTTGCGATCCAACAGAAAAAAAGACACTATGAAAAGAAATTAAATCAGGTCTCCGCTTTATTGTATCTATCCCTGGAGCAGTACCACGCTCCCAAAAACAAGCAAGGCTCTAGGAGCTGAGGAAGGGTTGTATACCAGAATAAAAATGTTAGCTGCTGGTAAATGAAGATTGTGCTCTCGACTGTTTTTATAAGCTTCTTGAGAGTATACGCAAAATATCAGTGATACTTTTGCTTATCTTACTGACTTCTTCCTTCCCTGTCCTCTATTTCAATCCATAGAGAAGACTGGGAGCATGTGTCGCTCATCCCAACGTGGATTTTCTTGAAAGCAGTAGGACTTGGACCTGTGCAATGTAACAGATTAGGAAGGAACCTGCCTAAAATTCATTATATAAATGAATAGGCAGTTCTGAAAACAAAACTAGAAAAAATGAATAGTCATCAAAATAGACATTAATGTTTTACAGCATTTAAGAGAGAGCGGGTAAAGCATTATGGTAAAGATGGACTATGGTCAAGATTACTGTGTCAAATGTTACTTTGGGGGATAAAATAGCGGTGGTTTTCTATTCAAACTTGTTTGACTACCTAAGATTTGAATCCAATGTGTAGTTACTCGTATTTGTTGACATTTACAGTCGCACCAGTTCACAGAAGTGAGGTTGTCTGGGGTTTGCAGGCAGGGTTCTCTCCACCCTGGTAAAACATGACACCCCCCAAAATCAAGTCCCTGCCACTGTAGCGATAATGATAATGGAATAGAATGTAATCCTACTTTGTGAAAGACGCAGCAATCCGGAGGCCAGGAATAACAGTAGGAATCTCACAAATTCGCCGCGGCTTTAACTCATTTGTTGACCTACTTCAACGGTTGCATCGCAGTTTGGTGGTGGCAGAAAGCTGCCCCTGGCTCTGGATACCGTGAGGATGTTACAGAATATTAAAGCTTTTCCCTTTTCTGGACTGGGGTCTGAGCCTATGCTACATCAGAAAGACATGGATTATTCTAGTTGCACGTTTTCAGGTTTTGTTTTTTCATAGACATTTACTTTTCTTTAAATGAAGCAAGTCCAGGGGAGTCGTAGTATTATGCTTTAATCTAGCCCTACAGGATGCCATTACTTAAAATTAAATCTTTTACCAGATTTTGATCAGAGTTTCTGAAATATTCAACATTTCAGAGAGAATCTGCTGAGCACGGTATTTTTCTCGGCTCCTGTGCTGTTTCTGCAGCTGCACTCTATTTGATGGCTTCTCACTGCTAAATTTTGTCCGTAGTGTTGTGGCTCTGACAACTAGGAATGGTCTACACAAAAAGTAAGAGCTCATACAGAGCCATCACTTCGAGGCATAACACATTTCTGTCATTTCTGTTAAACTTACTGTTTAACGGTGCCTCTAAATATAACGCAGGGTACGTAGAAGCAAAGAGAATTGGGGTTTGGAAAAGTTTGTAATCCGCTTGGCTGCTGACAGCCGTAAAATAGATATCAGGCGGGGGAAAAAGAAAAAGACACCTTTACAGAGATGGCTTTCTTTTTCAGAGCTAGCGAGGGAACTGGATTTCACAGAAGAGCAAATTCACCAGATCCGGATTGAAAATCCTAATTCACTTCAAGACCAGAGCCATGCACTCCTCAAATACTGGCTTGAAAGGGATGGGAAACACGCAACAGGTTCATTTTTGGTTGTACTGCATGTAACTGTCTCCAATTTGCTAGTTGAGGTGACAGATGTGTGTTATAATGACCAAAAAAAGAAAATTTGGGTAAAATTTAGGGTATAGAAAGAACAACCACAGATTGTACTCAGGTTTTTTTTAAGCTTGTCTGTATTACATGGCATATAACAGGATTCTCGGAGAAAATAGTTTAATCTCCTTCATTTGAGGGCAAAGCAGAACATCTTACAGCAAAGAAAGAGTGGAAAAACACCGCGGCTTCTTTTTCCTAAAGTAAAAAACCTTTGGGGGAAACTAAACGAATTTGTTAAAGGAAAAAACTGAAATGAGTAGTCATTTTTATAGGCAGCCCTTCCGTTAAGTTTAGATTTTACATAGCAGTGCTTCTAAACGCATCTGTATTTTATGCGTGCTATTATGTCGCTCAGTATCCTATGTATGTCCTTGGCATGGAAAATAAAAGGGAGAGAGCGTGTGAAATTCTTAACTCGGCTACATGGTGTCGTTCTAATGCCACAGATACAAATCTTACCCAGTGTCTTACAAAAATCAACCGAATGGATATCGTTCACCTAATGGAGACCAGCGGCATCGACTCCGTGCAGGTGCACGGCGCTCGCACGTACGCGGAAATGGAACAAACAATAGGACTGGACCACAGCGAAGGTAAACGGCTCCCGCTCCAGCCTGCCCAGGTTATCTCGTCTGAGCACTGGCTTCTGAAACGTTTGGGATAGTCTCTTAGATTAGCACTAGAATCTCCTTTTGGAAGCACAGATAATAAAGATGAACGCGAGCTTGACACCACACCGGTGCTCCCTGGTTCACCAGATATAAGATCTCGGCATTCTTATAAAACTGATAATTCTTATAAAGCAAATAAAGGAACGTTGTCAGAAACTGCTGCAAATACTTATGCCCAGTTTGTTGGAGGTTGTTTGGTTTTTTTTTTTCTTTTGCTTATACAAAAGTAGTTATACTTTGCTTATACAAGTACTTTCATAAAAGTTAGGGAGGTTGCATTAGGATTTCACCAAGATTGGTAAAAGGAAACTACCCCATGCTTTGGAAAAACCTTTGGATTCAAGTATCCAGGCTGTTGTAATTCTGCTATGATGCTGTTGGATTTCTTAAGTTTAAAGGTTCAGTAGGAACACCTAAAGAAACACCTCCAAGTGATGTGAAATTCTTTTCTGGAAGGGATACGTTTACATCCTTAGCTTAGTATTGGACTAGTAGCTCCGTAACGTATTGGGCAGCTGCAAACGTCCCGTCTTTAAGAGAATGTAGGAACAGAAGGTTGTTTGCTGTAATTAGAATCCTAATACCACAACCAATTGGTTTTAGAACATAACCTCCACGTCCAGCTCAAATTCAGGACAAACAGTTACGTTTTCCCCCAAAACTGTTCTCCAGAGTTTATAGGTTCCTAGGGAATGTGGCTAGTATGGAAAAACAGAAGCCCGTGGAACAGAAACGCGTGACATTTTTTACATTTTTTGCAGAACGAGAGCCCTTGCTTTGGGATTAGGAGTTGGGGGTGGGTGGATGTGTTTATATGCTTTGAAGCACCTTAATTAGGTCTTGCACCTAGTCCTGTATGAATTTCGTTGTCCTTACTTGTGGAGTTATTTTTTGCCATAAGCAGGTGGGGGGGAGGGGGGAATGTCACTAAAATCTGTCGTGATCTGCTGGAAAAAACCTCTTGTGAATCTTATTTCGTACTTGGAGGGTTTACTCTGGGTAAATTTCTGGGTACGTTTTATTTTGCCTGTTTCTGTCAAGATTCACCTTTTGGCAACAGGAGCGACAAGCCAGTGTTCCTTCCGCTACTTGGAGGGGTTATGTCCTCTCCGGCTCAAGATGTCTAAAAATTTCCGGTGATGTGTCCCATGCAGGGATTTTAAATGCTCCCAGCGAAGGAAAAGGACTTTCTGCATTCTGATGAGACTCGTGATGACCTTTCTCATCTCTCTGCTTTTTTAAAGGCTTTTCTGCACTGCAAGAGGAAGTGTGCAGTTCAAGACACAAGCAAGAAGAACAACAGAGAATATCTAAAGACGGCGAGCCGAGCGAACAGCCTCCCATTGTCTCTGAGGAAGAGGTGTCTGGCAGTTATTCCCCTTTTCAGGACTGTACTCCCAGGAGCGAGGCAGAAGTGTCAATGGCTGAGCTCCTGAGACAAGCACATAAGGAACAGGCAGAAACTGAATTCTCAGGGAAACCCCAAGATGTGCCAGGAAAACCATCTGCTTCGCAACATGAGTATTTGTAAGTGTCGAAAGACCAGAATGAGACCTATGTGGAACGGATTCTTTCTTCTCTGTGTAATAAGAAGATTTCACAGTTTTCCTTGAAACATATGAACTCACTAGAATTTTCCTCCAGTTGTGCACATTAGTTCCTGCTGCAGGTTTGGCTTTTTAATCCATGTGGAGGAAGCCTTTAGGGTTGGGAGAGAAGGTCAGTTTGTCACTGTGAATACAAAGCAATAATCTAGTCTAGTACATACGAAAGAAAAGAGGGATAACGCAGAGGTGGGGGGTTTTTTGCAAACTGTGTATATTTTTCCGATGTTAGATAGCAAGTAATGTTAAACTTAATGGAATTAACACTAGAGGGGCTTTTGTTCCAGTCTAGGATGGCTTTTTCAATTGAGGCAAAAATTTTCCAAGTTAATCATTACTTCTGAAGCTCACAACCACATATTAGGAATTAGATTTTTTAAAAATCAATTTCAGATGGCCAAAGGAACAGGAACAGGGTTTTACACAGGCAAGACAAAAGTACTTTAAGGGAAGAATTCATGATAAAGTATGGATTTACAAGAGCTGCTCAGCAAAGCCTTGAATTCTGATTCGGGGCTGTCAGTGAGGTTGCTTTCGTTTGGAAAGGGACTTGAAAGGAACCTAAAAAGGATCACGTTTCTTTCTTCCCACCATCACAAAGCAGTTTTGATAATCTGGGATGCTGCCTTCAGTTTTGGTCCCTGCGACACAAAGAAGATGTGCCCAGGCTGGAGAGGGTCCAGAGAATGGCCACCAAGATGATCCAAGGCCTGGGAAATGGGAGAATGGGGTTTGTTCAGCGTTGAGAAAAGAAGGCTGAGGAGACACCTTATCACCACGTGACAGTATTTAAAGGGCGGCCAAAAAGAAGATGGAGACTCCGTTTTTACGCGGAGTCATATGGAAAAGATGAGGGGTAACGGGTACAAATTACTCCTGGGAGATTCCAGTGGGACACAAGAGGATGTTTTTTCCCCATGAAAACAATCAGCCACTGGAATAATCTCCCCAGGGATGTGTAGGATTCCCCAACATTGGACACTTAAAATTCAGCTAGACAGGGTGCTGGGCCATCTCGGCTAGACCGTGCTTTTGCCAAGAAAGGTTGGACCAGGTGATCCAATCTGAGATCCTTCCAACCTGAGCTTCTATGATTCTTGGATTCTACATACATGAAAAGATAAAAGTCAACCTCAAAAGAAGATTCTAGATGTTGAAGTGGGTAATGTTTTCACAGTTAGTGCAAATCAGAAGCGAACCTTTTCAAGCTAGCATCAGAGTTACAAAGTCACTGGATAAAACTCAGTTAAATAAGAGCTAGCTTCATATTTGAAGGCGCTATTATTCACCCACATGCAACGGAAAAATATTCCACGTAAATACGCTTTAATATACATATTACCTTTATATATCTTACATATTAACGTATGTAATAGTAAGTTTAACTAACTTGTGGCAGCAATTAAATCATAGTAATGTTCAACAGTGAAAATAACAATTAGAAGCAAAAATAAGATTCTCTACTAAATTTCTGATTGGTGAGGCCCCAGAATTCTACAGACAAGTTGGTCTGTCTGCATCTGCAGCTGTATAGCTCGTAATTAATGTCATAGTTGCTTCACATCCATCTGTAGTGATTCAGTCTCTTTCCCCCAAAAAATAATATGTAGGTTTGTGAGGGCAGGAGTGACAGCAAAGCTTGGATAAGTCCTGTAAAAAGACCAGGCTTTGCAGAATTGGGTGCAACGTTTGGACATCCATTTGGAGATTTTCTTGGTTCGGAAAGATGAGAGGGATTCCTAGGCAGATTGCTCTGTAGTTCTTGGCAAGGAGTATCCGTTATTTTTAGACTTCGCTAGACGACAGATGACGTAACAGTATTTAATCGGTAATGTTCCATTTTAGGAAATTGGAAAGCACTGCACAGTAGTAACTTCTTCCCTTGAACTTGTAATTCCCAGTGTCACAACTCCAGGAACAGAGCAGTCCACAGCACCCGTAACTGCAAAAGCAGCAAGTGAAAAATCTGCACGCTCCGGTGCAGCAACGGAAGAGAGAGAAAAACCATCCCCGCGGCCCCCATCATCTGCTCAGAGAGGGGACTCTCCCATCATCCAAGAGCCCGAGGACCCCCAGCTCCAGCAGGATGACCCCTCTCCAAGGAGAACTAGTCTAGTGATAGTGGAGTCAACCGATGAGCAGACGGAAAAGTTGGGAAGAGGCTATGAAGAGGAATCTTTAGAAAAGGTAAATAACAACTTTGTCTCCATGTAATTGACACAAAAGAACAATTATGTCTCGCTCATTCCTTAAAATGAGAATATTTTTAATTGGCCTAATTAATCCTCATGGGCAGCTGAGTCTTTTCTCCTTTCCTCTGCGGTTATAAGGGCTAACGATAGTAATTTGTACAGAGGTTTTCAAAGCTGAAGGAAGACCCAGATCCTAACGTCTAGACTGTAATTCTGGTTCTGCAACCTTTATTTGCCCTTTGGTCTGTGACAGTTACGCCTGTGCCCGTGGGAGAGAATTAGTGTAAAATACAGGTGCCGAAACAAACCGTGTGCAAGTGGAAGCTGAAAAGCAGATGTAATAACGTTAAAAGCTCATAAAGAAAGGCAAGACTAGCCCAGAGCAGCATGAAGAATGACATGAAAAATTCTGCAGAGTGAGTGAGATGGAAAAGAGGTAGCAGGGTGTACGTTGCAGAACGCTAAGGATGTACTGGAAGAAAAGAGCTTGAGAGTGGTCTTTTATGTAGCATGCAGGCAGTAAAGAGAAACGAGACCGGAGAGGAAAGAGAAGAACCAAAATGATGTGAGGTAGGTCGTTGGTTGTGTAAGACGAAGGAACTTACTGCAACATTTGTGAAGGGGAAGGTGTCAGGAGGCAAAGAAAGCAAGCAACTATATGGCTCTTAGGGGAGAATTTAAATTACTTGGCAGATAAAGATTTAAGAATAAGCAGCTTTCTTTGCCTGTTCTAAGCGGAAGAAAAGGAGGAGGCATAATTGGGCAGGAAATTAGTTTTGTCAGGGAAGTTAGAGCAGAGAAAGCACAGTTCTACTTAAGGAGAAATCGTTTGCTGTTTTGACGTTCACCTAGAGACAGGCTCCTCTTTCTTTGCTGTTTACCAAAGCCAAACGTACCACCTCTAGAATTAAGCGTTTCAGAGCTCTGCCTCTGAGATCTCGGGAAAAGATTGAATGTAAAATGCGTAGGATAACTCAGAAGTTGAAAGACTAGCTCCAATAAGACTCGATTCAATGGCTGCCGTAGGAAAGGCTGCCCGCAAAGATAATATACTTTTTCCCTCCAATTCTTCTTTATAGAAGTAAAACAACAACAACCAGCACCACCAAAAAGAAGCACACACCTCTATTTATTTTCCTCTTTCTGTTGCTATTTCCCAAGTAGTTCTTTTCAGCTTCCCTTTGCCTTCTGACCTCTTCATTTAAATTTTTAATTCTTCCCTGTGCAGGAGCGAAAAGAACTTCAACGCTTGTTACTAATTTTTGTTGATCTTTCCAGTGCCAAGGCTATTGATACATTGTCCTCTACTTAAAAATATTTACTCCTACTGTCTATATGCTGCGTTACGTACATCTCTCTATGGAGGATTAAAAGGCTTTTGTATAATTTTCTGTGTAATTAACACAGAAGCCATATGCAATATGTATGAATTCCAGAGTTGGTGTTAGAGATACCTTGTAGTCTACCTGCAGCGGCAACGCCACAAATTTCAGGCTTGTCCATGGCAATCTTAAGAGCACTAAGACCACTAAGAGCATCCTGTAGAATTAGTACTTCAAAGGTTCATCCTTCTTTTTTCAATATGCTAATGAACAGCTAATGGATAGTCAAGTGGCCAAAGCCTGCCATCAGTGTTTTGCAGGTTAAAGTCAGGTAAGAGGCCAGAAATCCTAAAAGTATAAATTTTTTAGAAGCGAAGATGGTTTTAGATGAGAACAAGACAGAACCTGTAAGTACTGCTAGTACCAAATACAACAGAGCACTGCTTCCATGCCTCCACTAGGAGTTAGCAGAGGAATTAGGTGGGCTGGAGATCAACTCGGACGAGGATGAGATGGTCACTACCAGGGTCATTCGTCGCCGGGTGATTATTCAGGTACTGAGTGTTGAAGGATTGCACGAGCCTGGTAACACCTTTAGGCGTGCTGCCGAGACCACCGCTTGGCCGGTGTTGCACCTGGAGCTGGAATGCTCCCGAATAATGCATGGGCGTTGGATAAGCCGTTTCCACTACCTTTTCTTGAAGGGCGGATTCTAGTAATACTGCTAACCCAGCTCTAAATTCCGTTAGATGCCTCAGTAGGAGGAGGACGAAGACTTCTCAACCCCGTACGCAACACCGTCAACTAACATAAATTTGCCTGTCCATTGTGGCATAACTTTTCTTTGCTTGCCTTTCTGAGTGTTTATTTGCAGAACATACTTTTCTCCTAACATTTCTCTATTACTTTTTTTTGCCCGTTCTTTAACCAATTAACCAACTTTCAGATTGCTTATTTAAAGTCACCTACGTGAAGGCCTTGCTTCATAAAACTTTGTTCTTTGTCGTACAGGCTGATAGTATGCCTGAAATGCCACCAGAAACAGTCACAGAAGAGCAATATACAGATGAACATGGCCACACAGTGGTGAAGAAGGTATTGTCAGTTATGCCTCTTGCTACCTTCTTGCTGTCTTACAAAAAGAAGGATAAATACATCCACATACATGCCAAATTTTCTTTTGCGAAGGGGCATGGCTTTTAAGAGTAGAGCACGGAAGGAGCCAGAACTCCTGTTCGTGAGAGGTTCCAAAGTTCGAAGAATTATTTTGATTCGCAGGATCATTCTGTGCTGCAGTTTATAACTTAACATGACATATTTTGGTGATTTTCCCACTTAAAGCTAATGAAAATGGATCTGTGTTTCTAAGGAAAAATTTGTTTGGGTTTTTTTTAAGAGAAAGTAAACAGCAAGCCTCCCCCCCCACCACAATTTTATCTAAGATCATGTTTGCTTGTATTAGTTAAACTAATGGAGGGCTGGATCTGCAAGAGTCATCTAAATCCAAACTTCAGATCTTCAAAATCTCCACTCAGCTATGCCTGACCAGGTTCCTAAGATTCTCGTATCTGTACATACAGTTCAGTTTTTATGGTACAAAGAATATAGAAAGTAGTTATTTGTGTGATGGCTTGATAAAAGAAGCGTTTTCAGACCACGTTTATAAAAGCGAATTCTGCGCAGCGTGGAAGTGGAAGAGGAACTTGGGTGCTCCTTGCTTTATCTCATGACTCAGGGCATAGGTCTAGGACTTGGCTGAATTCTGCTGGTGGCAAACTCCATCTTCTGTCTCCCGAGAAAACATCATAGACCCTCAGCTGGATAGCATGTCTCTGGAA
Source organism: Rhinoptilus africanus (assembly GCA_013400135.1). NCBI lineage: Eukaryota > Metazoa > Chordata > Aves > Charadriiformes > Glareolidae > Rhinoptilus > Rhinoptilus africanus. Next base: position 15,900 of record VXBO01011381.1, on the reverse strand, counting down.
GCTGTTTGAATTCATATTAAAATAAGTAACTCCGGTCAAAAACTCCTGGGCACGTTGTGCAAGAGTGAGCATGACTCTCTTCGTCTGGGTAGGTCCGTGCCTGAGGGGCCGTTACCTCCACCTCGCTGACTTTTAAATATACATGACACAGTCTGATTTAGCATCACAGCAAATAAGCTTTTGGAAAAAAGGAGGAGGTAACAGCTTAGTGTTACCTTGTCAAAAGGGGCTGGGAAGGCTTACAAAAACATAGAGCTCCAGGACATCCACAGAGGAATGCATACCCGTCCTCCGGAGAAAGTTATCTCTTCTTCAACCCTGTCGTTCTCTTCTCCTCCTCTTGGTTTGGCTTGCCTCGAAAGCTTAAGCACCACATTAGTCTCTTGAGTTAGGTTAATTCTAGCTCCCTAGTTCCCTAGTTAATTCTGGTTCCCTAGTGGGTAGCCCCATCGGCCTTACAACGTCACATCCAAGTCCTTCTGTGAATCTACTTCTAAGCATTTCATAGCCAGGCTGCTAACCTCTGACTTCCACACGCCTTTTGGAAAATGCCAGCCTGAAACTGTTTTCTAGCAGTTGTAAAGTATGTTTTCGCTCTAAAATACTATCCCCCTTTTCCTAATAATAACTACCGCTTTAGAGAGTCATTCCAATATCTATATTGCGCCCACTTGGGAAGTAGGTGTACGGGAGCTTTGCCACATGGTAACCCAAGTAGGGCGAATGCATCAACTTGCAGGTTGTTTTCAGTATATGCCTTAAAGACTAAAACACCGAACCATCTATATAGGTTTTTCTATGTAGGAAAAATACCTTTTGAGTAGAAAATACTATCTAGAGAATAAGGAGGAGTATGTTATTGTCAATTCTTTTGGAACAAAGCTGTATTCCATTCCTCCAGGTCACTAGAAAGATCATCCGGCGATACGTTTCTCCAGATGGCACGGAAAAAGAGGAAGTCCTGATGCAAGGAACGCCACAAAACCCCGTCACGGTGGAAGAGGGAGATGGCTACTCCAAAGTTGTGAAACGGGTCGTGCTGAAGAGCGACAGTGAACAGTCAGAGGTCAGATCTTCTACTTCCCTTGCGATGGTGCAAAGCAGAGTGTACTCAGGAACCGCATCTTACTCATGCCAACAACACTCAGTTTTTAGCCATCCTTCGAAAAGTTTTCTTGCAGGTGGAAAAGCCTCAGAATAAAGGCAGGGAAGGGAAGGTGGGCAGGGAAAGAGGGCAGTTTTCCCTGAAAATAAGTCAGGATAACGGATTCTGTGATTCATGAGAAGTACCAAATTCATAAAGAAAGCAGCTTTGTCCTAAGATATATGGCAAATCTGTATTTCCTATTACTCCTCTTACTGTAATAAGAAAATTAGTCAATGTTGTACTGAAATCATCTGATATTCTCTAGGTTTCTACAACTGAGCCCCTTCTAACGCTATATTAGGTTCAACTTACTGGCGTGTCCTTTGCTTTGAAGAGGCTAAAAAAAAAAGTATTACTTTAATGCAAACTGTTTGTAAAGCCAGGTAATTAAAAAGAAAAAACCAACCTGAAAAGCTAAGTTTATCTTTTCCTGCCTTAGTTCTCCATGTAGCCCTACAGGCGTTTGTGTCGTCACGATTTAGGTTGCGACAGAGGGTCAGAAGCTGGTAATAGAGCTTGCTTGCAGCAGTACTGCCGATGAAAGCAACATTTAACAAGCAGGCATTAGAAATGCTAAGAGCGTAATGGCTATCTTCTCTTGCCAGAATTAATCATCAGAATTCATTCTCTAAGAGCAAGGTGACAAGAAAACAAAGTAAGTTCTTTTAGTTAGCTGACCGTACCAGAGCTACTCTTTATCATATGGAACCCACAGACATTAAATTCGTATTTTGCCAAATAAGACTGTGTTTGCCGCTTTCCCGTGGTATTCTTACATTCTCCTGGAAGAATTCCGTGGTTTTACAAGCGTGAGTCATCTCTCAGAAGAATATCTTAAAGTTAAAATATGGGCTGACACCACTAATTCGTCCTACCTGGATGAATACAGCAAGGATTCATGGCAAGAAGTCCACTTGGCGTAATTCCAGCGGCCTGGGCAGGTAAACCAGTAGGGCAGGCTGTGGTGCGGCGGAGGGCAGCGATATTCCTGCTGCCTCCGGGCTAGTTCAGGTTCCAGAAGCACTTTTCACCCTGCCGGTGTAAAGCTTCTCAGCAAAATAAATTACCCAAGGGTGTTCCTGCTGTCTGAACACCTTAGAACATCTCGTTACGGAGCTGTAAAGCAGGTAATAAAATGTACACTGGCTATTTTGATGCGTACGCATAGAAAGGGAGACACTTACATTCTTGTTCTCTGTGGTAGTGGTTAAGAAAGAATGATGGAGTCACTAAAAGGTTTCCTACTGTTGACTGTAATTCATATCCAACGTCTGCTTTCTGACCTTGCAGGTGACCCTGTCTGAACCTGCTGTTTTGCCCAGTGCCTCCAAATTCCAGTCTGAACCAGTGGAAGGCCGGAAGGTCAGCAAAGTCATAAAGACCACTGTAGTGCAAGGAGAGAGAACGGAGAAACGCCTGGGGGATTCGAGCTTAGCTACTGATCTTCCGTCGGCCAAAGAGGACTTTGAAGAGGTAAAAATGCCTTTTCAGTAGAAATACTAAAACAAGGGGACAAATTCTACTCTGCTGAAAGTTTTGTTGGTGGAGCATCATACTCATCTACCGAGTTTAAACCTCTGTTGTCACATTCAGCCCTGATGTAAAAGGATTAGTGTGTAAACCTGGTGGATGTGCGGGAAGGTAAAATGACAGAATTAGCTGTGAAACGTTTTCCAGATTCTAAAAAAAAAACCAAAAAACATGGAGGCTTTAAGTACAATTGTTAGAATTCTTGGGTGTGGTTACCGTTAAAGTGTTCATTTATATGTTACCACTCATGGCGCAAATTTTCGAAATTGATAATTAAGTCTGCTCTCTGGGTGAGGTGATGCTTTTGATCTTGAGAGGAAGAAATAGCTGCCAAGCTAATTAGCACCTTTCTTTGTTTTATGCTTTTCCTGATCAGTTTAGATATTTCAGTGATAGAAAAGCGGCATTGAATTAATACAGCTTTTTCTATAAGGAACCGGCAGCGCTTCACTCTCAATCCATTTTCTTGTCCCTTTGCATAAACACCTGCAAAAGGCGCCTGAAAGATTCACGCGGATAGAAGTTTTGTGCCGTTAGATGCCACAGCGTCGTGGTCTGGATATTTTCTGCCGTACGACGGTGTTAGAGCTCACAGGAAGGCAGCAAGCGCTAAGCGATTAGATTGAGATGCCAAATTTCCCGTTGCGAATATAGGCCCAGCAGCCAGATGGTGCCAACAACCAAACAAGCGTCAATAACTGGCACGTAGAGGTTCGAAGAAATGGCTTGGGAAATAACATTTTTTCCCCGGCTTGCAGCTTCTAGGCTAGTAACTCGAGAATATTGTGTCTGCGCTGCCAGCACCGAGAACAAGCAGTGGGAACAGCTATAAAATAAAGAGTATTTTTGGTGACGGGAAAAAGGTCGCTGTAGCAGGTGTGGTAAACACGTAGAAAGGATGAGTTCTGCAAGTTGGGCGACGTCAAAGTTGAAAAGAAAGTGCCAAGGCATGCTTCAGTACAATTATTAGTCAAATGAAACCATCCTATACAAGAAACTGTACCTCATCGGTATGTTTTGAGGAATATTTGAAAGGATGCAAATAGCAGGCAGACGCTTCTCTTATCTGTCTGTTCATCATTTTTCTCGGCATTCAACTTCACTAATATAAAGCACTAAGGTATGAAAAGCAATTATCTTGTGTCCGAGGTTTTGGGGGCTTGTTTTCATTTGAAGTTTATGTTTTAATTCAAGGCTTTGAGCTATACGGGTAGCCAAATGAAAGTCCAACTCCCCGCTTTAGTAGAGAACGAAATCACGAAAGAGGACGGATCAATTATTAAAAGGTTTGGCTTGGCATGTCAATGAACTGTGACTGGAAAAGGACTAACGAACTCATAATAAATGAGTGGATTTAAGTGAGTGTCTGCAGTGAAACCACTGGCAGCGGCGTCTCAAGCTTTGTTTGCAAAAGTACTAAAGATTACTACTAACACTCTGTTACAGGAAGGGGTACGTGCCCTGGGAAGGCCTGCGTTCACCTGGAAAGAGTGGGTGAACAGGGACGTGGTGGGTTCACCGTGGCCAAGCGCCACGCAGCCGCCCCCTGGCCCCGATGGTCCCACCAGGGAGACCAGGAACAGCAGCATCCAGAAAACTCAGGGGTTGTATAAAGACAGTTTAATAAGCGAAGGAAAGAGGGAAGAACCACCAAACACGCGATGCAAAGGCGATCGCTCACCACCTCCCACAAGGAGACTGGGACCCAGCCAGTGGCTCAGCAATGGTCACCTTGGAAGATAGAGCCCCCCGGCCCCCCAGCTTCTTCCTTTACCCAGTTTTTATTGCTGAGCATGATTCTATACAGGATGGAGTATCCCTTGGGCTAGTTCGGGTCTTGGCTGCATGCCCTCCCTGTCTCTTGCCCACCCCTCAGCCTACTCGCTGAAGGGGCCGGCGGGGGAAAAACAAGCAGTAGCCAAAGCGCTGGACCATTTCCAACACTGGTTTAGACCCAGATGGAAACCAGTGCGCCCCGCCGGCTGCTACGGAGAAAAACTAACCGCGTCCTGGCTAGACCCAGCGCCACGGGGTATGGCTGCTGAGCTTATTTCATAGGAGGCAATACAAGAATACCGGCGTGCTTTACAGTTGGCAGCATTAATCAGGGTTACGTCAAAGATACCGTTATGTGGCCAGGTGACTCTGTGATAATTTGGACATTATCAAAATAGATGAGAAGATATAGGTAGGTAGGTGGGTGGGTGGGTGGATGGATGGATGGATGGATGGATGGATGGATGGACGGACGGACGGACGGACGTGTCATAGTTGGGCCTTAAGAAGAATGAGGCAGGGCAGATAGGAAAATGGGAGAAAGAAAAAAGCTACTGCAGTACACAGCTCCTACAACTTGAGACGAAGCTGCTACAGGCTGGGTATCTTTTACATACCTTTTCTTTCAGACCATTTGAATGGCCATTTGGGGTGGTAAAGGTGATGCTAGCGTCTCCAAGAGCCTCCTGAGTAAGCTGTGTCTAGTCCTAACAAGGTGTAAAGCCAATTTCAGTTGGTGGGTGGTGTCACAAGAGCACACTGAGAGCCAGGGGGCCGGCTGCGTCTGCTTTTGGATGAAGGGTGAGCGTTCCTTGCCAAAGTGCTCCGTCTAATGAGGGACCTTCTGGCCATTCAGGTCAAATTAAGAAGTGTCAGCTGCCTGATAAAAATAAAGCTATTCTTGGCTGAGCCCGCAGGAATTTCCAGGTGCGCTGGGCTTCCCATGGTCCTCTCTCAAGGGCAGTGACCAAAAATTGGGCTTCTGGGTAAAGCTAAGCAAGAGACACCCAACTGTCCTACAACAACGACGTTTATTTGCCTTGATCTGCGAGGGACCTGGGGAGGTTTAAGGTTCTGACTAGTAGAGCAAGATGGTTTCAGTGAGGTAAGAGAGTAATTAACAGAACAGTTTAGGACACTAGATTACCACGAAAATAGTTTTACTGCCTGCCAGAGGTAAGACTCGTTCAGAAGTAAGCGTCCAAGAAATTAATGGGCTTAATTAATCAGCTTATTTTACAGGACGGCTCTGTACGTTGAAGTTAAATACAGCGAGCAGGAAGGCCTTGCGTGAATTTCAACACAGGTTGCATGTCTCTGCGTTACAGCATGTTTTTGCTGGGCCTCTAAAACGGTACGCATAATCAGCGTACGCAGATTAATTGCTGTGCGTTTACGTTATGAAAGCAAATTAAAGCGGTGGTGTGTGTTGCATTCAGAATGCCTAACAAACACCTGACCTCAGTAGCTGGCTTTAACTGCCAGCCGCAGTTCTCCTCGTGTTATTTTAAATGGAAAAGCCCGAAAACTGCAGTTGAAATCAAAGCCTTCAGGAACCGTGGGCTTTTTAAGACAGTTTTCTCGTTTCCTTTGTTTTAGGACAACGCTGAGTAAAGCCAGCACGCAGAAGAGGACTGTGATGAAGGATCGGTACGGAAAACATGTTCACATCGAAGAGCTGGAAGACACGCCAGAAGCACTACCACAGGATGACCTCCAACACGACCTCCAGCAGCTTCTTAGACACTTCTGCAAAGAGGACTGGAAACAGGAGGCGAAGTGAGAACCTGCCGCCCCTCGACACCTCCACGCAACCCGCCATCCCGTGTGCAGCGCTCATCTCCTCTAGGGGTAGACATCATAACCTACATCACCACTGGAAGACACTGCCATTTCTACTCGTGCCGATGCAGTGAACCCATTTCTTCCCCTCCACCCACCCACCCCCAACCTTTCCCCGTATTTGATTTTGGGGTTTTGTTGTTTTGTTTTGTTTTGTTTTTTTTTTTTACCCTGTAAGCTAATTTGTGACCAAAGATAGCATCCTTCACTGGGGATGATTTATCCACCGAATAATCGTCGTCTTTGTGCTGTACTGGGAATTTGTCAGCGTCGCCACTTCTCGCTGTTCCTTTGCTTCTGCACTTGGCTTCACGAAATTGCATTTGTCAAGCCGACTTCATCTACGGGCCTCTTCGAGTGACTATGTACATGCACCACACAAAAAAGGGAGTCAACCTGTAAACTGTATATAGCAAGAGGATTTGGACTTACGAGACTGCAGAAAACTCACTGCCTATGACTACAATTAGCATCATGGATTACAAGGTCTATTGACACTGCTGAAGAGCGATTAATGAAATAAATAACGTGAACACAACCGACTGCGAACACAGACTGACCCAGGAGGAAGCACTGCAGATCTCCTGCATCCATAAGACTTCCAGTTTAGGGATCTATTATAGTTAAAGGCTCTAAGAGTCAGGCTGAAAACCTGGAAATTCAGCTGTTGTCACGCAGCAACAGCTGCCTGTGGCCATTAATGCTTCTAAAACCTTTCGGACAGCCACTTTAAAAGATTTCCAGAAAAAGAAAATTAAAAAAAAAAAAAGGTTAAAAAAAAAATAAAAATAAATACCCAATTAGGTAACCAACTTGCTAGCAGCTATATCTATGGCACATTTGCATACGGTATTAAAATCTTTTAGATCGGGACATGTGGCAGGGTGTATTAAACAATTATAACTACGGTAGTTTCCTGTTTTCATCACTGCTTTAGCAAAACCACACCGTCTTACTGGTGGTACTTCCTGCTGGCCACTGCACTGTAGGTAACTATCGGGAGACAGACTTACCCCACTATACAAGGAGAATAATTAATTCACCGTCTTTTATGGAGATTGCCTCTTATCCGATACATGCATGTGGCATTTGAAGGTCAAAGCCAAACCCTCCTGTAATAATCATGTCAGCTTGTTTTAGCCCTCTTAGCACTGAGCGAGCGGTTTTTAATCTTCCCATCCAGCGTTTTTTAAAGAGAAAAGTGCTCACAATCCTGGAAAGCCAGTTTCTGTTCATATTTTGTTATCTATCTATATATAATAATATATATATATATATTTCTAAAGCAACCCTCTGAAAGCCACGGTGGCATGTCTGCACTTTTGTTTTCCAAAAGAAAAAAAAGGGAACATAGAGATCTGACATTTGGGGTGTCCTCTTCCCTCGTATTTAACGGAGGGAGCTCTGGAGTGGTTTAGCGTATATAATACACACAAACACACTCACCAAATGTTTTTAACCAGTTATTCGATTTATTTTTTTCTTAATAGTATACTCAAAAGCAGCGTAAAACAACTCCTGTCCTCGAGGATTAATACTTTTTCCAAGTTTATCCGGCCTTTTTGCGATTATGGGGTTGTTTGGGTTTGGTTTTGTTTTTTTTTTTTTTAATGACTCACTCAGTGCTCAGAACAAGGGCACTTCCTCATTAAGGTAAGGATGCCAAAAGCATGAAGACATCTCCGCAGTTCGAACCCGAGGTGCCATGCTAACGCTTTTTTTTTTTGGGGCAGGAAAAACACAAAGGGGAAAAAAAAAAAAAAAACCAAAAAAAAAACAACAACCCACCAAACCAAAAAAGTGGTTTTTGGCAGCCAAACCGAACGAGACCCATGATGAAAACGTTCCGCGGCGCCTCACGGCTTTCTTCCCGGCGGAGACAGCACAGGATGATCTTCAAGGATGGGGCTCTAAAGAAATGCGTTTCTGTTGTGTTATTTGCGGTGCAGATGATGTTCTGTGTAACAACATAATGGTTATTCACCTCTTATTTTGATTTTTTTTTTGCTGTGTTATCGAAGAACTTGAATACTGTGAGAAGAAGTGAATTTTAAGTTGACGAATCAGCATCTTGTTCCCATGGTGATAACACTAATTGAATATATCTATGAGGGCATGTATTAGTTAAAAACTTAAAATGAAAAAAAAAAAAAAAATACAACACTAACAATACATAGCTGCGATGTGTACAATGGCTGATTTAACTAAATAAAAATGTACAAGTGTTAAATGTAGAAATAACGGCTCGCTCTCTTTTACTGCCGGTGCAGCGTAAAAAGGACTCTTTTGGGTACCTGAAATGATCATAATTATAATTCCTCTGTACCCAGCTCTCTAAGATTATTCTTTTTTTAATTCAGCGCTGATTGGTGTCAGTCTGTTATAGCAGTCAATAAGGATTTTTTTTTTTAAGTCATTGTTAATAGTTCTTCAAAGGGGATCTAGCCACGTTTTCTAGTTATTTTCTTGGGCCTGAAATTGTGGAATTTTCCTTCAAATACGACCCGGACTGCGCGTTCCAGTCAATTCCTTTTTCAGTGCCCGCTGCTGAGAATCTCTCCACCAGAGGAAAGGCAGGGAAGAAAAAGGCGGGGTGGAATTGCGTCACGTCCTACACCCTCGCAACGCGCGGGGAATACTGGGAAGAGCCCGTTTTGTTGCCGGTTTAATAGAGCAAAGAAACACACGGGGAAATATCCCAACCCCATTCCTTACCCTGCGCTTGTACTTGGCTCTTGGTGGCTCATCTGGGGGCCGTGAGGGTTGTCTCTGCCTCTTGGTAGCGCTACGGTCGCAGCTCCGTCCTCTAACGTCCACACGGCTCCGTGGCAGGAGCTGGCAGAATAACAGGATGAAATAAAAACCGTTAAAAAAAGGCGGGTGTAAAAGGCTCCAGCAGCGCCGGAGGCCAAGCGTTCCTCAATAAGCGCCTTAGAGCTTCCCTTCGCGCCTTGGGGAAATGAGATGTTGAGTAGTTGGTTGCAAAGGGAGGAGACAACTTCCAAAAAGCACCCCGGGAGCCACCGCATCCTCCTCTTGTCTCTGAGCCGCAGACGGGCAACCAAACCCTCCCACTTGGCTAGGAAGCCCCTTTCCCAGCATCCTGCCCGTGCCGAGCGGCAGAACGCAACCCTTCCTTCCGTGCAGGCCAGCAGGAGGAAGGCAGGTCTTCCCGGGAGCTGCGAGGAATGGCTGGGTCACGCTGTGCAGGAACATCCGCGCGGCGGGACACGATGAGCAGAGCCTTCTAGCAAACGGCTCGCTCGCCTCGCAGGGATGCTAAAACCTACCCTGGCCTCGTGAGAGGACAAAAAACCCCAGGGCAGAGCAACAAGAGGCACCTCAGGGCTGTAAAACACCCCGCGATCGGATCAGGAATGGAGCTTCACATCACGGAATGCGGGTCCAAACCAGCGTCTCCCTCTTTCCCGACGCAGAACGGCCCCCAGGTGTGGTTTTTAGCTTCTTTCCCAAGGCTGAGACATCCCTTGGCCAGCAAAGCTCCACTCATCTGAGGTGGGATCTGGCTTCCAGATCCTGAAGGGACAAGGGGACCCGTTTGGTCTTGGCTCCAGACAAGACGACGAGCTCAAAGGGAGAAGTTGGTTTTCTCCCTCCCGGTTTTCAGAAAGCCAAAAAAAAAATGTAGAAGTTTGGGCGAGGACATGGGGAAAAGCGTTATCCCGCAGACAGAGGAAGAGAGGGGAGAGAGCAGGGAAGGGATAACCTGGGGAATGAAGGGAGCAGGGGAGGGATGTCCCACTGGGATACTTGTGGTGGCGAGTCCTTTTCTCATCCGCGGCGTCCAAACAGCCCGTTCCCCACACGGTCAGATGAGAGACAGCCTGTTCGTTGTCACCTCCAGCCCCAGACAAACCATACACAGGGGAGAACAGGAGGAGCATCTGGGGGCCCACATCTTCTCCCTAGCCCTGCCCAGCCGGCTGTGGTCACTACAGGAGC
>VXBO01011379.1:199584-250262 GCA_013400135.1 Rhinoptilus africanus | reverse complement strand
TAGGGTGTCCTGGGTCCGGGCTGGGTGGGATGCAGGGTGTGCAGAGCCTCCAGGGTGCTCCAGGACCGAGGTGTCCTGGGCTGTACTGTCTATGGGGTGTCCCTGGTCTGGGATACACGGGGTCTATGGGGTGCCCCAGGTCAGGGGTGTCCCCGGTTGTACGGAGTCTATAGGGTTACCCCCGGACCGTGGCGTCCCGGTTCTGGGCTGGGCAGGATTTAGGGTGTGGGAAGTCTATAGGGTGCCCCAAAGCCAGAGTGTCCTGGGTCCAGGATATAGAGGGTCTATAGGGTGTCCTGGGGCTGGGCTGGGCGAGATCCAGGCTATACGGAGTCTATAGGGTGTGCCGGCTCAGGGGTATTCCGCGTGGGGGATGCACAGAGCCTATAGGGTGCCTCAGGTGCGGGCTGGGCAGGATCTGAGCAGTGCAGGGTCTACACAGCACCCCAAATCTGGGGTGCGCAGGGTCTGTGGGGCACGCTGGGCACGGGCTGTGCAGGGTGCAAGCCCTATGGGGGTCTATAGGTCCAGGTCCTCGCGGTCCAAGCCACCCAGGGCGTGCAGAGGCTGCGTGGGGTCTGGGATGTATGCGGCACGGAGCCTCTGGGGTCTCCAGAGTGGGGCAGGAGATGGGGACACGCAGTTTGGGGTCGGTTTGAGCGGGGCCGTGTGGCAGGGGGTGGGCGACGAAGCAGGACACCCTCCCTGGCACCGCCGGCGCTCGGCCAGGGACCGGGGCTCGCCGGCGATGGGGAGAGGAGCCTGGCCACCTCCATCACCGTCCCGGCGTGGGGCAAGGGTGGCCGTGACTCAGCACCGTCCTTGCCATGCCGGCCCCGTGCTCAGCCCAGGCGGAAGGGAAAACACCCCGGGAAGCGCCGCCGCCGCCACCGGGTGAACTTCCAGGAGGCAGCATGGCACTGGGTGCTGCCTCCCCCATTCCCGGCCCTTCACCGGCACGCCGTGGGCAGGACGCCCGAGCAGCGGGGCCAGCCCAGCCCCCTTTGCCAGCCCCAGTGGCCATTTATCCCCTCCGGACACCCCGGCGGGGTCGGTGACCGGTCGGTCCCTCCGCGCTGATGTTTGCGCTCCCCGGTTCTCCTCCTCCTCCCCGCGACGCAGCCTCCACCGGTGGCAGCGCCACAGACGGGGCTTTGTTCGGCCTCCGTGCGATGCCCGCTCTTTCCCCAGATCCCGGCGATGGCACCTCCTCTGTTGGGACACTGGTTGCCGCTGNGGGTGACCCAGGGCCAGGATATACAGGGTCCATAAGGTGTCCCCGGCACCAGGATATACAGGGGCCATAGGGTGTCCCAGGGCCAGAGTATCCAGGGTTTTACAGAGTCTATAGGGTGTCCTGGGGCTGGATTATACAGGGTCCGTAGGGTGTCCTGGGTCCGGGCTGGGTGGGATGCAGGGTGTGCAGAGCCTCCAGGGTGCTCCANCCAGGTCCTCGCGGTCCAAGCCACCCAGGGCGTGCAGAGGCTGCGTGGGGTCTGGGATGTATGCGGCACGGAGCCTCTGGGGTCTCCAGAGTGGGGCAGGAGATGGGGACACGCAGTTTGGGGTCGGTTTGAGCGGGGCCGTGTGGCAGGGGGTGGGCGACGAAGCAGGACACCCTCCCTGGCACCGCCGGCGCTCGGCCAGGGACCGGGGCTCGCCGGCGATGGGGAGAGGAGCCTGGCCACCTCCATCACCGTCCCGGCGTGGGGCAAGGGTGGCCGTGACTCAGCACCGTCCTTGCCATGCCGGCCCCGTGCTCAGCCCAGGCGGAAGGGAAAACACCCCGGGAAGCGCCGCCGCCGCCACCGGGTGAACTTCCAGGAGGCAGCATGGCACTGGGTGCTGCCTCCCCCATTCCCGGCCCTTCACCGGCACGCCGTGGGCAGGACGCCCGAGCAGCGGGGCCAGCCCAGCCCCCTTTGCCAGCCCCAGTGGCCATTTATCCCCTCCGGACACCCCGGCGGGGTCGGTGACCGGTCGGTCCCTCCGCGCTGATGTTTGCGCTCCCCGGTTCTCCTCCTCCTCCCCGCGACGCAGCCTCCACCGGTGGCAGCGCCACAGACGGGGCTTTGTTCGGCCTCCGTGCGATGCCCGCTCTTTCCCCAGATCCCGGCGATGGCACCTCCTCTGTTGGGACACTGGTTGCCGCTGCTGCCGCCTCCTCCTCCTCCTCCTCCTGGCAGGCGTGAGGAGCCCGACGGGTTGGGGCGAAGGAAGGTACCGGACAAACGGGTTCTTGCAGCCTGCGCCGAGGGGAATTGCCACCATCCCAATGCAAATAAACGGCGTGATAACGCCAGGCGCAGGGAGATCAGACACTGCCTGGCACCGGATAAACCATCCCGGGCTCTAACACAGCGGGCAGGAGGAGGGAAAAGAGTCGCCTGCTGCACAGCCAGGCTGCAGCCGGCCTGAACTGATGTCTGAGCGGCTCTGCCGGGCTTGCCGCCCCCCAAAATCCTCGTTGGAGGGAGACGAGGGGAATCCATGCCCTCGGTGGCGCTCGGGTTCCTGCTTTGGGGCAGCTCTTGAAAGTTGTCGCATCGCCCCGATCCGCCTCCGGACCCCCCCGGTGCCTCTTGAGGGTCCCAGGGCTGCACCGTCCCTGTGCCGAGGGATGCGGGAGCCACGCAGGCATCCAGCATCCCCCCCCCACGGCTGACACCCAGGGGACTTGGAGGGTTTTGCAAACGAGTTAAAAGAAAATATGTGTTAATGCAGGAGAGGCGAGGAGGAAGATGAGAGCCGGCCTTCGTCCCGCCGACGCCCCTTCCTTCGGCTCCATCCCTCGGCCGCAGGTCCCTCTTCCGCCTCACCCAGCCCCGTTTGGCTACGGACAAATTAACCCCCAAACTTTTTATCTATGCAAACAGAAGGTATAGGGGAGATCAAAGGGAGAAGCCGTAATTACCCAAACGAGATGGTGGATTTTCACAGCCTCGCTAGAGGGAAACTGGATCATCTAATTACCCCTCCAAATTTAAGCAATGAGAGACTTTCATCACCGCCTCTCTGGGGCGGGTGACGTGGCCTTGAGTCACTGCAAATCCCCCGTTTCTCTCGGGGCTGGCGTCCTCCCCTTCCTCGCACCGCGTGTCGGGCTTGCCCAGGCTCCCCATCCCAGCCCCAGCTCGCTCCCACGTAGGCGCTCGCGTGTCCTTCGGTGTTGTAACGAGAAGCGGCTTAATTTTTTTATCGTTATTATAGGGACAAGTGACCTTCCACCTCCTTGCTGCGCCCAGCGTTTAACGGGCTGAGACGCAGCCCCGTGGGCTTCCACAAGCTGGGCATGGCCGTGCCGGTGGGATGGCGATGCTGGAAGCCTGCCACCGCGGGTGGGGACCTCTCCCAAGCTCCCTGCCCCTCCCGGGGACGCCCTCCTGCTCTGTGCCCAACGCGGCTTTGTCCCGCGAGGACGGCAGCAAATCGAGCCCTTTCGGGGCTGGAGGAAGGCGACGGAGGGGCACGGCGCACGTTCGACTCGCTGGGCAGAGGGGCAGGGGTGGAAAAAGGGGGTCTGGGGCTGCTGGTGGAGCGGTGGCATCGCCCCGTGTGGGCCAGGGGGGGTGTTTCCAGCTCCTCCTGCACCCCAGGCACGGGGGGCCCTCCCGCCTCTCTGTCTCCCTGCTCCCGAGCCAGACGGATTTTGGTTTGCTGTTAACACCCCAAGCTCGGAGGCGGGTGCCACTGGGTCACCTCGTCACCGCCTGGTGCCGTGCTGGGGGTGTTTGGCCCCGTTGCCTGCCGGGGGGAGAGCCGGCACCTCGCCGGTGCTGCCACTGGCCGGGGCGGCGGCGCGGGAAGGTGGCACTTTCCTAGGCGTTAACTTTCCCTTCCTTACATCAGGCCTCTTGCGCGTCTTTCCTGGCAGGACCTGTTTGCCCGGGGGACGACTCGGCTGCATCAGCGTCACCCACGGGCAACGGGCAGAGCCCGGCGCTGGCAAAGACCCCTCCTTCCAACACGGCTTTTATTTGGAGGAGGACGGGCAGAAGCCTCCGCGCCGCTCCGGGTGCTGGTGGGGCTCAGTCCCCACGGAGTCCCTGCGTGCTCGGGGCGGGCAGGAGCTTGCCACCACGCCACGGAGCGAGCCCAGGCAGGCAGGCATGGCTCCCAGGCACGCCGGCCCTCCGGGTGCCAGCTCCGGGGTGAACAAGAGGAGAGCCTTCCTCCTGCTCCCCGGCCGAGGAAGAGGAGGAGGAGGTGACTCGGGCGAGGCTGGACGGGCGCTGCCGTAGCACGCAGGGGGATGGCACCTTGCTGTGGCACCCGTCCTCCCCATCCCGGGTGCTGCCGGTGAGGTGGGGTCTGAGCCCCGCGTCCGCCTCCCTGCCCTGGGGGCACGGGGAAGGCTCCGGCTGCAGCGCGGTGCTTGGTCATCCGTGGGCAGGGGAATTGGGGGCATGTGGACATTTTGGAAAGGGGAGGAGAGGTGCCGGGGTGTTGCGCCAGCCCGGCTTTCTTAAGCATCCTTCCTGCTGCCGGCGAGGCTGCGGGGCAAGCCTTGAGGGGGGCTCGTTCGGCGGGGGATGGAGAAACCATCTCTTAAAGCCCGATTTTCTTCCAAAGCATCCGCTTTGGAGAGGAGGCAAAGCCATAACTTGACCATCCTCAGCTGGGTTTCCAGGCATCCGGCCTCTCCCGGGGTTTCGGGATGTCTGGCCTGAGGATGGAGCATGCAAAGCCGAAAATATCTGGGGGGGGACACGACACTTGCCGGGGGAGGAGCGGTGCTTCATGGCATCGGTGGTAAAATTGATGCCTGCTCAAGTCCAGCCTGGCTGGAAACGTCCCCTGCCCTGCCCTCGGGGCTGGGTAGTGCAGCTCCCGTTCCAATGGGATGAGGCTTGAAATCCGGCTAGCCCAGGAAAGGGGGTGGGAGCCCAGCCGGCAAGGAGTGCCCGGTGTCGGCAAACAGCGGCTGGGCCCTGCCTCGGCGTCACCAGCGCGGCATGGAGTAAAGTCCTGTCCGACCTCAGCGAGGTGACACCCTTCCTCCTGCATCCCAGCTCCTCCGGCGGGGGGCTTATACCCCAGCCGGGATGCGATGGGATTGAAGGGAATGGGAGCAGTGGGGAGAGCATCCGTGGCTGCCAGCAGAAAACCTTTCCTCCCTGCGAGCGGCACAGCTGGGAGCGCCGGCGGGCATTGCTGTGCCGGGGCTGCCGGGCCCTGCCGTACCCTGCTGCCGGGTTAATGGGTAACTCAAGGTGACAAAGCGGGAGAAAAGGCATGTTCGGCACGTCCTGCCCGGGCTGCCGGGGGGCACGGCCAGCTAGGGGCTTGCAGGGGCACGCTGACATCCCGCCAAGCCCCTCGGCCGGCGGCAGGGCCGGCGCCGGAGCTGGCAGGGCCGTGGAAGGAGGACGGTGCTGGCAGCCGGTGGCGCATTTGCTTCCAAGCATCAGACGAGGCCGGTTTCTCCTGTTTCTCTGCCAGCCCTGGCAGCGGGACGGCAGCCTGGGCTCCATCCTGCCGCCAGCGTGTCCCCCCCCCGGCTTTGGTGTGCCCTCTCTAGCCAAAACCAGACCCCTGCCCCACCTCGCGTGGCCCGTGGTGAAGGTGCCGCTTTGTCTTTTTTCCCTGGAGCAAGCTGTGATTTTTCCTTGCTCCATGCCCGGAGCCAGGGTATGGCATGGCACCAGCCGTGCCGCGCTCCCCGCCGCCGGCAGCGGGAGCGAAACGCCGAGCTGGGCTTAGCCGGGTGGAGAGGAGGGAGCCCAGCACCGGCTTTGTGAGCGCTAACCTGGCGATGCCGGTGGCTTTTCCAGCAGCTCCGACTGGTACTAGCCAGGCTGCTGGCCCCAGGGCAGGAGAGCAGTGCCATGGCGTTGCCCGTCTGCGAGGGGAAGGGCTGGCCCCGGGCACTGCAGTCTCCGCTTTGGAGCAGCATAAGCGTGGTGGGGGTGGTCGGAAAAATTGGGCTTGGCGGGGGTTTTCCAAAAAAACCCGAGCGTGTGATGCGTGGGGCAAGGTTGGCAACACGGCAGAGCTCGCCGGCAGCCGCATCCCTCGGGAACCGGCTCTGCAGGAACTGTCCGACTTAAATTCATCGGATTTTTTTCCCTTATTTATTTAGCAGGCGGGCGCGAGCTCGCTCTCCCCGTGCCCCTGGGTGGCACGGCCACCCCCGTCCCCAGCCATGTCTGCCACCCCTGCTTCACCCTGGGGTTTTCCCCTCTCTTTCCAGAGCGATCCCGAGCCGGTGGATGAGAAGGAGGTGGAGGCCGCAGCCCGGACCCCATCGCAGATGGATCCCCGCTGCAAATCGGTGGACGAGGAGAAGGTCAGAGCCGGGGTTTTTCTCCGGCACGCTGTTTGCCGGAGTGCTCCAGGGCTGGGGGGGGGAGAGACTGCATCCCCTCTCCCTCGCATGAGCGCCAGATTTCTGCTGGATGTGGGAGGGATGCTGAGAGGGATGGGAGCTGATCCGGCTGTTCCTGCCCTTTCTCCCGGAGCAGCCGGCATGCGTTTATTGCCCAGGCTCAGCCACGCCGGGAGGTTCCTGCGCGGGCGGCGGGGGCTTTCTCTGACAGCGGCTGTGCCCTTGGAGCGGGAGGCGCTGCCAAGCCACACCTTGCTGACTTTATTCATTATTTTCTTTTTTTTCCCCCGTGGTGTCTTTGTTTATTTTCCTAATTTTTGCCTCTTGACTGAGCACGGGTAAGGAGCACTAAGGGATGCCCCGGCCCGGGCAGGGTGCTCCCCGTGAGCGCAGGGTGCTCCCTGCCCTGCCTGCTCCTCTCTGAGCACGCCACGGGAGCAGGGATTTGTCCCCAAGGTGCCTTTGGATGTCCCTGCCTTCCGGGGCACCGTCTGGCCGCCGTGCCTTGCACGGCCCCGGCTCGTCGCTGAGCGTGCTTTTATCTTGCAAAAGGATTTTTTTTTGTTGTTTTTGAGCAGGAGAACACCTTTCACACACACCACGCCCCCCCCATCTTAATATTTCACCGCTGACCGCCTTCAAAAACAAACCTGCCACCCCAAAGTGACCTTTTTTCCCTAACTTTTCCCCTACCTCCCCCACGGAGGGTGGCTCCATCCCCATCCCACGCACCCGCTGCCGGCTGAAGTTGTTTCCCCGACCCAGGGTGGTCACCTCCACCCCTGCCTGCAGCAAAGCCCCCAAAATACCCACGGCCACCTTGGCTCCTTGCCCTGAAATGCCCCAAACCAAGCTATTTTCTCCCGCCACCGCTGCCGAACGTCCGGTGGCACGTCCCTGTGTTGCCGGGGTTGCCGCGCCGGCGCGGCGCGGTGCAGGAGGGCCGATGGAGAGCTGCCAGGCGCGGGGCTCGGCCGGGCGAGCGCGGTTTCTGTCCCGGGGGCAGGGGTGCGACCGAGAAACCACCTTATCTGGCCGGGCCCGCAGAAGACGTGTCCGGGGACGCGGAGCGGTGGCAGAGGCGGTGCTGCAGGTTGGGTCTCTCTATTTCTGTCCCGCGCGGACATGCGTGCCCGCCAGGGTCCCCTCGCGCTCTGAATGCGGCCACGTGCCGCAGCGACGGCTGGCGTTGGCATTCCCACCTTGTATCCCTGCTCCCCATCCCGTTCTGCTTCGCTCCTGGCCGCCGGAGCGCTCGAACGGCTGCGGCCGCCCCTCTCTGCGTGGAGAAAAGCCCTTGGCCGGGGCAATGCCATGGTGATGGGCTCCGTGTCCTACCCTGGCGGCTCGCTGGCGGGGCTGGCGAGCAGGGGGTGTTGCTGCTCACTATCTTATCCTGGGGCGAAAAAGCCTCGGTTATCAGGGCCCGATGCTGTGCCAGGTCCGGGTACAGCCGCCTTCACCTTGAGCCGCTGGCAGGTAGCCGGGGGGCGAGCTCAGCCCCACGTGGGTGGGTGGATGGGGCTGATGCGGGTCTGGATCTGCTGGTGGGGAGCTTGGGGCTGTTCGGAGCGAGAAGCAGCCGCTCGTGGGGCACGGGAAGGGGTTTGCAGACCGAAATCATGCGGAAGCGGCAGAGCTTGGTGCCCCTCACCGGGGCGGCGTGTGGGTCCCGCAGGGGTACAACCACTGTCTGCTCCCCCCAGGACCTGGTGGACTGGCAGAAGCCCTTGCTGTGGCAAGTGGGCTACCTGGGGGAGAAGTATGACGAGTGGGTGCACCAGCCCGTGGATCGGCCCATCCGCCTCTTCCATTCGGATATCCTCGAGTACCTCTCCAAGACGGCATGGTGAGCCCCTGGGGGTCTGCGCCGTGCCCTGGTGGGGAGCAGGGGGGGCTGGCTCACACTCCCTCTGACACCCCCTCTGCCCCGCAGGTACGTGGTGTTCGTGGTGTGGGCTCCCGTGGTGCTCTATCTCAGCTGGGTCAGCTACACCTCCCTCGCCCAGGGCAACACCAGGCTCTTCTCCTCCTTCACCACAGGTACGAGTGGCGGCGAAGCCTTTGGGCTCGCTGTCCCCCCCCCCATCGTGGCCAGGGGGAGACCTCTGCATCCCTTCCCTATCCCTCCTCCCGGGCATGTTCACCATGAGCCGCATGCAAGAGCAGTGGGGGAGCCCCTGTCCCCGCGGCCACCGGCATGTCCCCTGCATGAAGCCGCCTGCGCTGCTTGAATCCTAGAGTTGTCAGGGTTGGAAGGGACCTTAAAGACCATCCCGTTCCACCCCCCTGCCCTGGGCAGGGACACCTCCCACTACATCAGGTTGCTCACAGCCCCATCCAACCTGGCCTTAAAAACTTCCCGGGATGGGGCTCCCACCCCCTCTCTGGGCAACCTGTTCCAGTGTCTCACCACCCTCCTGGGGAAGAACTTCTTCCCAATGTCCATTCTGAATCGACCCATCTCTAGTTTTAATCCATTCCCCCTGGTCCTGCCGTTACCCGACATCCTAAAAACCCCCTCCCCAGTTTTCCTGTTGGCCCCCTTCAGATCCTGGTGGGCCNACATGGAGGACCTTGCGCTTGGCCTGGTTGAGCTCCATGAGCTGGCACAGCCCCACCTCTCCAGCCTGTCCCAGTCCCTCTGGATGGCATCCCTGCCCTCCAGCGTGTCACCGCCCCACACAGCCTGGTGTCATCGGCAAACGTGCTTAGGGCACACTCTGTGCCACTGTCCGTATGTCCACTGTCGAAACCTGAGCTCGGCCCCCTCCATCCTCTCCTCTCGCCCACCCCATTCGTTCCCCCGGCGGGGCATGGATGGAGGCAGGGGACCTGCTGACCCGGGGTGTAGCCTGCTCCTTCTCGCCTCCCTTTCCCCAAAACCCATCCCCGCCGGCGCTGGGGTGCGTGCCCCCCCCCGCTGACACCCACCCTGGGCCGTGGCTGGGTGCCGCCGGCGCGGCGGGCGAACAAACCCGGCTCTCAGCGCCGCCGGCACCGCACAGTGCGGGGCTTGTTTGCCTGGAGCGCCTGCCCTTGAATCTCCCACTGTCTGCTCCCCCGGGAATAACAAGCGTGGCCGGGGCAGGCTGTCTTCTTTGTTGTCCTGCTTTTTTTTTTTTGTTGTTGCCCTTTTATTTTTTTTCTCCTTCGTTTTTTTTTTTGCTGGGCTCCCTATTTTTTTTGCAAGGTGCCACCCGGTGCCAGCTCTCCCCGGCTGCGGGGTGGAGCGCCCGCTGCACCCTGGTCCTTGCAGCATTCGGCACCTTGCTGCCAAAGGATTCTTTTCTTATTTTTTATTTTTTTTTCCCCCCAAAATGAGCATGTTTGGGAGGAGGATCTGAATTCTGCTAGCGAGGGATGTAGGGCTGGCAGCTGGCTCCGAAAGGAGGAGGTGGCTGAAAAATGCTCTGCGGGGGAAAGTGCCCAACAAACCTCGCCTTTTTCCCCCCAAATAAAAAGGAAACTATGCCAGCAGCACACTTTGGACTGTCACGAGTTCTGCCTGCGCAGATAAGGTCCCTCCTGCCACTTTCTGGTGGGCGAAGCAGCTTTGTAAGGCCAGGGCCATCCCTGGAGCGCACATCCAGGCCCCCGCTGGCATCTGGGACGCAGGGGACCCCCCTTTGCCGACTCCTTGCGGCAGCAAGAAGCTGACTGTTGCCATAAAAAGTGTAAATTAATGGGAATGGAAGGGGGAAAAAACGTGTTTTGGAGCGGCGCTTGGGAAGGTAGCTCCCTGGGGAAGCTCGGGGCGGGAGGCGGATGAGGGGTGCGAGGGAGGGAGAGCCGAGCTTCACCCGGATGCCGGCGGGAGGATGGCGATGGCTTAGAGCACCCGCGCCCGGCCTGCCCTGTTGACCGCTGCACGTCTCCTTGTGTAGAGTACTCCATCCCCGTCCACAAATACTACTTCCCCTTCATCTTCCTCCTGGGGATGTTCCTGTGGTCCCTGCTAGAGTACCTCATCCACCGCTTTGTCTTCCACATGAAGCCGCCCGCTAGTAACTACTATCTCATCACGCTGCATTTCTTGCTGCATGGGCAGCACCACAAGGTGAGTGGCAGCTCACGCCTCCGCCGGCGCCCGCCGGGCCGTGGGAACGCTGGCCTTTGCTCAGGCGGAGCCTGTTTGTGCCTGTTGGACGGGACTCCTGGCATCTTGGCCCCGAGCGGGGGCCCTTACCTAATACCGGCGAGGGCTGCAAGACGGGCTCGGAGGAGCTGGAGTTAAACTTGCAAGCGTGCAGGTTGGGCGAGGGGGAAGACCGAAAAAATCCATGGGCTCCCTCTAGCTTCGCTGGAGGAAACGTCCCCGTGGAGCTCAGGGACCTGCTAGCCAAAGCCACCGGCTGCCGGAAAGGCCGCGCTTTCCACTGGATCCATCTTTTGGGGAGGGTTTCTTGGTGTTGGCTTTTCCCGAATGGGCGTCCCCACTGCAGGGGGTGTTCTGGGGGCTGGGGGATGTGGAGTGAGTTAAGAGCTGGTCCCATGGTCCTTCTCCGCTTCCAGTCTCCCTTCGACAGCTCCCGCCTGGTCTTCCCTCCCGTGCCGGCCTCGCTGGTGATGGCCTTCTTCTACGGCATCCTGCAGCTCCTGCTGCCCCAGGTGCTGGGG
Organism: Rhinoptilus africanus; assembly: GCA_013400135.1. Taxonomy (NCBI): domain Eukaryota; kingdom Metazoa; phylum Chordata; class Aves; order Charadriiformes; family Glareolidae; genus Rhinoptilus; species Rhinoptilus africanus. The sequence goes on along the minus strand of VXBO01011379.1, from coordinate 239,314 downwards.
CTCTCGGTGTTCGTCGGGGGGCTCTGCGGCTACGTCATCTACGACATGATGCACTACTACCTGCACTACGGCTCGCCGAAGAAAGGCACCTACCTGTACGGGCTGAAGGCTTATCACGTCAAGCACCACTTTGAACACCAAAAATCAGGTAGCGCCGCCTTTCCCCTCTGCCTGCCGGCGCGGGCTGTCAAAGCCCGGCCTGCCCTGCGCGGGTGCGGCTGATGCTCTGAAATATTTGGGATTTGGGGTGGGGAAAACCCAAGAGCCGTGGCGCTGGGGAAGCGACGTACCAGGTGCTGGAGCCCTGTGGGGCGCGTTTCTCGGCCCCCGGGGTTGAGGACGGAGCGCCGGCGTGGCACCGGGGCGAAGGCAGCCGTCCACCTCGCCGATGGGCACGGATGCGGCGGGGGGATGCCGGGATGGAGGCAGAACCCCAGCAGTGCTGGGATGTGGGTGCCCGGGGCAGCATCTCCTCCTGCCGGGAGGTGTTGGCGGGCGCAGGATGAGGCCTTGGGCTTCCCCCGCTCCGCCCTACACCTTCCCCAAGGCTTCCCCAAGCCCGGCGCTTGCTCAACCTGCCCTTTGCCCAGTTTCCTAGGAGAAAACGCCCCATCCAGATAAGCTGGGGCTGGTGGCATGGCCCAGCAAGCTCCTTCTGCTCCCTCTGCTGTTCTTCCTCACCTTCCTCCCTCCCCGAGGCACAGCCGCTCCCCCCTCGCCACCCTCTCCAGGGGTCCGCCTGGCCCCGCCATCGCTGTCAGCCACGGTCACCTTTGCACCCAGTTGGTGACATCCCATCCCGGCCACACACCCCTTTTGCCGGCTGCTCCCAGCCCTGCTGGTCTTGGTGGTGGTGGCACCAGCTGGGTTAACACGGAGCGAGCTGTGCCCTGTCCCCAGCGGCACCCTGGTGACAGCGGTGCCGTGGGCTGAGCGCTCTCTCCCCTGCCCGCAGGCTTCGGCATCAGCACCCGCTTCTGGGATCACCCCTTCCGGACGCTCATTCCCGAGGAGACCTTCGAGAAAGAGGACTGACGGCCCCGGCGCGGCGCCCAGCTGCCGGCTCCGTCCCTGCCAGGCTGGGGCTGGCGTCCCTCCCCAGCCCTCGGCGAGGCCAGCCGGCCCCTGCCCCCCATCCTGGGGGCTGTGCCACACCGGTGGCCCCACACCGGAGCATCCCCGTGGCACACCATGGTCCAGCTGCGGCACTCCCACATGGAATGGGAGGGCAAGGATGTGGGGAAAGGGGAAGGAGGAGGTTGTGGGGCTCCTTGGGGGGGTCCTGCCCCTTCCTCACCGCCCTCCCACTCCAGGCCACGGATGCGCAGGCAGATCTGCTGCCTGAGAGATGAAGTGCCCAATGCCCTCCTCTGCCTCAGCACCTCGCCGGAGCCCCCCCTGACCCTCCGAGCCCCTGGCCGACCCAGGGTGCCCCCTCCCCGGGGTGTCCCACACGCTGCAGTTAACCCCATCGCCTAACTTCTGCCGAGGGGCTTCTCTATCCCGGGTCCTTCTCCCAGCCCGAAACCAGCACAGGGTTTTCTCAGCCTGCAGCCCCTGGGGTGGGGGTCCCGCAGGTCCGGATTTTGCCTTTTTCTAACCAGCACGCCCATATCTCTCTGCCAGATTCATCAAGTTCATGGTTTTTGTAGACACTGGCTACTTGAAACCCAAACTCCAATGATGGGAATTGCTACGAGATGCCTTTTTTTGCTGATCCTGTGATTATTTTTTTTTTTCCTAATGTTTACTGCAGATATTTAAAGGTTTGGGATAAAGTTATATATAAAACTGTAGACACTACAATTGTAAATAAACTGTATATTTTGAAAAAATAAAGCCTTTTAAAAAGGGTCTGGCGAATGTATCCCTCGGGGCCCTTCCCATGTTCTCCCCCCGCCTCGCTGCATCCCTTCCAAGGCGCCGATGGCCCTCGGTGACACAGTACCTTGCGGTCACCTTTCTTGGCTCTCCATGCTGATGAAATCCTTGCCGTTGACCACAGCGGTGGCGAGGGACATGCTCTTTGCAGGGTGGAACCACCACAAACCTGCGTGAGCCCGGCGTTCTCGGTAAGTGGAAACTGGTGGGAGCCGCCCCCTCACTTCTCCAAAGTTGGGCAAGAGCATTAACGTGCTGCCCCAAACTTCTCAAAATCAGCCTGGCCCTCTGACGAAGCCGGCTGCAAAGCTTCCTGCACTCCCGGCAGAGGTCAAGCGCCGTTTCCAGCACTTCCTTCGATGCTGGGGTGTGGGGGGGGTGTCCTGGGGCTGCGGGGATGGGGAGGGGATTGGAAGGTCCTGAAGGACATGGTGGTGTGGGACAGGAGTGCTCCAGAGGGTGCTGATGCCCAGGGCGTTACAGTGCCCTGGGTGAGCCTTGCCGGGGCTGACGGCACAGCAGAAGGGGTTGGGGTGCTCAAAATAGCAGTAAGCGTCAATACGGGCACAGCCTCTCCCCCTCCTCTTCTTCCTGCTGGCAATTCCTTCTTCCAGCTGGAAAAACCCAGCAGAGGGGGAGGTGGCTCACGTGGCCCCTTCCTCCGCCACCCCGAGCTGTTTTCTGGGAACGGGGGAGCCAGGGTGACATGGGAAGCCACAGAGGGTTGCTCAACGCTCCTTCCGCCACTCGTGGGAGCTGCGGCCGGAGAAAGCACCCTATAAACTCGCCCTGGTCCTGCCCTGCCTCTCCAGTCGGCGGAGGCAGCCGAGGCGGAGGCGAGCGAAGTGGGGCCAGGTCAAACCCTCTGATTTCTCTTAGCAAGCAGACGAGCTTCTTCCATGGGGGCCGTGCTGGAGAGAGCCTGAAGAGGAAGGGAGAGCGGCCGCAGCTTGTTTCTGGGTGCGTTTCTGTCTCGTTTCCAGCTGGTAGATCCCGGCATCCCTCTCTCAGTGCTGGCTTCGGCAGCAGCGCGGGTGGCTGCTGCTAATTGCCCCACAAGCTGGGCAGTTTTCTGTCCCTGCTGCCTGGATGCGGGTTGGGGAGCAGGGACGGTCCCTGCAGGGATGCTGAGCACATAGAAAGGGTTTGATTTAAAATATTAAGCAGGCAATACAGGGCTACAAGGAGAAAATATGGAGAAGTAGAAGGATGCCGGGGCTGTGAAGGTGTGAAAAGCTGTGAAAGCTTTTCTTATTTATTATGTGGGGAGGCGTCTTCCGGGTCTTAACTTCAGAAGTTGAGGAAAACTTGGTTTGTTTGGTTTTTACAGAAGATATTCATGGCCTCTATGGCTGTAGGGAAGAAAACCTGAGTGAATATTAAGCATGAGAAACCTACTAAATTAGAAAACTGAAATGCAAAGCCATTCTCCAGAATCAGATGACTTGGAGAGATGTTGGCTAGAAGGGAAAACGGATCTTTATGCTCTGTGGGCAAGACCCCAGGCTGGCGCGGGGCTGGTGCCAGGGGAGCGCTGCCCGGGGGATGCTCCTTGTGTCACTGCTGACCCTGCTCATCGGTGTGTAAGCTCTCCGAGTATGGCTAACGCTAAATTGGTTTAGGTAAATCAAGCCCAAACATCTCTTGTCAATACTGTTGCTACCAATGTCCGTCTGTGAGCGCCCGCTCCGGTCTCCACGAGTGGCCACGGTGCCGGGCGAAGCAGAGAAAGCAAAAGTAGAGCTAAGGGGCTATCGGAGAGCTGGAGGGCTGCGTGCCATGTTAAGGCTGTTCCTCAGGGTGGAAGAGCTGCGTCCGGCTGATCTCCGAGCGGTGCCCGAGGCTCAACTCCACCAGACACCGTCAGGTCGTGTCCCCAGCGGCCAGACCCTTTGCTGCAAGCATGGACATTGTGGAGAGGGTCTTCTCTGTGGCGCAGGCCATCCACGCACAATTCAAGCAGGTGAAGTGCTGTAAGCACCAGTGCCAGCGCCTCGTGGAGCGCATCCAGATCCTGCTGGAGCCCGTGAGGATCCTCAAGGCTCAGCCGAAAAAGCACATCTCCCACCACGAAGAGGAACTGTTGAAGAAGCTGCTCCGGGTGCTGGAGGAAGCCCAGAAACTCGTGATGAAATACAGCCAGACCAGCTGGATCCAGAAGTTCCTGAGAGCCTACAGCAACAGCGAGGAGTTCATCTGGGTGAACGAGAGCCTGGAGGACATCGCCCAGGGGCTCTCGCTCCTGCTGCAGGCAGAGCAGAAGCAGGCTTTCCTGGAGGCTTTCCAAGCAAAGACCCGTCAAAGGCAGGACGCCGAGGACCTGAGGGACGACAGGGCTTTCTTGGACCAGGTGATCGCAAGTAAGTGTGCATTTAGCAAAGCCTCTTTCCCTGAGACCAGCGGCTGGCACCTCTCCCCAGCTGCTGTCCAGCTCTGTCTTGATGGCCACGGCCAAGGAGAACCAAGGAGATATCCAAACCATGAGGAAAGCTAACCGCTTCGTTCCTGCACGTTCATCCACCGGCCCCACCTCTGCACGTTTCTCTCCCCAGGTACTGAGGAGCCCAAAGACATGTCTGGGGAGATCTACATCGACAGGGAATGTATGGAGACCAAGGTAGACTGGATGCAACATGAGCTCAACAAAATTGTGCGCGTGATGGAGTGTAAGTCAGCATTGCACCTCTAGGCACCCGTGCTCTGTGTCCTTTCCCTCCAAGCCCTGCCTAATGTGTCCCTTCTTCCCTCCCGGTGCATGGCGGGAGCAGCCTTGAAGAAGGTCAATGTTGGTAAAAGAGAAGACATCACCGAGATTGAGCGGGACCACCTCACCTTTTACAGACACCTGCAGGACACCGAGAGCTATGACCTCTACGAGGGCGAGTACCTCAAGTACCCCGTCGCCATCAAAACCTTCAAGAGGCCGCTGACCACCGACCCGACGTGAGTTGTTCTGGGCAGGAGCAACATGGGGCAGCCAGGAGGGGAGGGTGGCACGGCACCACGTCTTGCTCTGTGGGCCTCACCGTGCTGTCCCTTTCTGCAGGAAGGTGAGGGACATCTTCGAGAAGGAGGTTCAGACCCTGAAGAAGTTTGAGTCGCCAAACATCCTGCGCATGTACGGGATCTGCATTGAGGAGAAAGGTAGGAGGTGTGGCATTAATGTCACCCTTTCTCTGCCCTGCTTGTCCCCGGTGCTAGTTGGTGGCAGGTGGTTTGCCGCGGTCCCCTCCCAAGAGGTGGCACAAGGTGGGATGCTCACGGTTTTGCCTTGCAGATGGGAGCCCCTGCTTCTCCATCGTCATGGAGTACTGTAAGCATGGAACGCTGCGGGATGTGCTGACCAAGCAACGGCATCTCTCCTGGGACATCCGCATTCGGATGGCCCTGGGAGCCGCCAGAGGTCTTTACAGGTGAGCTCCTGCCTAAAGCGGTGAGTCCGCTTGATGGTCCACAAGCTTCCTGGTCTCCATCAGTAAGCAGTGGTATCCTGTTATATACCGTTTCCATCACCTTGGGACACTGGGATGGGAGGCTGGTGAAGAGGTAGGTGGTGAGTTTGGATGCAGTAGTGCCCACCTCCCCTGGTCACTGGCCCTGCATCTGGCTTGTGGAGGCCTGGAAGGGAGAAACCCCCTTCCCCACACCCATAGGCCGGCCTCAGGAGCACCCTACGGCACGGCCAGTTCTTCTTACGGGCCCTGCTCATCCACAAGGAATTAGAAAACTCCCACAGTAGCTCCTTCAGCACCTGCCGGAAAGCTTGGCTTGGCAGGATTGCTCCACCAAGACAGGAGGAGAGCTCGTGGCTTCTCTAGGCACATGTCGGTCCGTCCCCTACATGGAAAGAGGGAGACTCAAGGTGGGGATGGGTCCATCACCAGCCCTTGGTTCTGTCTGGCTGCAGGTTGCACTGGACTGAGGAGAAGTCCCGACTCCATGGCTGCATCTGCAGTAGCAAGTTCCTGGTGGCCGGGGATTACTGTGTGAAGGTAAGGACCACACTTGGAGAGGCTTTTGGGAGTTTTGCATGCTTTTGGTGGATGTCCTCCCCTACCAACACCAAAGGTAATTTTGATGGCCCAGAGTAACACCTGGGGTAGGGCCATCTCCCCTGTCACCTTAGAGACTTGACACCTACATTCATCATTATCTCTGTTTTACCATCAGCAAAGTGAGCGTTTCTGAGCCATCCACCCTGGGATGCGCTGAAGCGAGGGAAATTCACCTGTCTTCACCTAGGCTTTTCCTTGGAGAAAGAGCCACATGCCGGGCAGCTTTTGCTGCCCAGGGCACCTCGCTCTCTTTTCTCCAGCTTGGGCCAGCCGTGCCAAAGCTTTCTGCAGGCTGCGTTTCTACCGCTTCTCCCTCTCTCTCATTCTCTCAATCAGCTGTCGGGATTCGAGCTGTGTGAAACAGAGTCATCCATCAAGAGGAAAGCCAAGAAGAACTGGAAACAAGTCTCTATGATGGCTTACGTCGCCCCAGAGAACCTGAAAGAAAGCAGCTACCCCTACAAGAGGCCCTGTGAAATATACAGGTGTGTCTGCCCCTGCCAGGAGAGGTGCCCATAAGCAGGCAGATGGCGGGGGGAGTAGCTGTTGAGTTATGGAAAAGGCCAGGTTTAATCAGAGGCGTAAGCAGGTATTTGCAGTTGGCATAGCCCGACAGTCCCCTCTGTCGGGAAGGAGTAGAAGGTGATAGCATTGATGCTGAAGACTCTTGCTTGTCTCCTTCCAGCTTCGGGATCGTGCTGTGGGAGATCGCCACCTCCAAAATCCCATTCGAAGGTGAGATAGATGTACTTCGTTCCCCATACAAAAGCCGCACGGCCTGGTGAGGCTGCTGGCTGGCGTTGCTTGCTCCCTGCTCCTTCCTGGAGCGCTCCATGGCGTGTGGGTCTGAGTGGCAGTGCCCGGTGCGCCCAGCTCTGCACAACAGCTTCATGGCATTTCAGTGACACGCTTAAACCACAAGCACGCAAGTAATTTTTGTCTGTATTTGATGTTCCTGTGCACTGAAGCATAAACACACCTCCTCGCTCCACCGGAGCCCAACGGTGTCACGCCAATTAGAGGGTGGCTCCTTGCAGACACAGTTTGGGTGGCTTCTCTGCTGGCTTCTCCATGCCATGAGCTGCAGGAATGCTCTTGGCCTGGCTTTGCACTGGGTTTTCTCCCCAGCACTCTCCTGCGGCAGCAGCGCTCCGTCCCGACACTCCTCTTTGCACATCTCTTGTCTAGGCTGCACTCCCCAGGAAATCATGGAGAAAATCTGTGACCACCATTACCGGGATCCTGTTGGGGAAGATTGTCCTGAAGACCTGCGGAAAGTCATTGACCAGTGCCGGGCCTTTGACCCTTCCCAACGCCCTTCTGCTGAGGGTAAGTATCCTGGACATATGCTTCACAGGCTTTTGTATCCCTCCTTCAGCTGCTTCAGGGGTCACTTTGCCCCTTATTTTCCATATGAATTTGCCTGGCTTTGTGTCTGCAGATGGCTCCTTGTCCTTCCTTCTCATGTGAATGAGTCCCCTAATACCAGACCTCTCTTTCTCCTGTGGTGTGTGATGGTTCATACAGTTGACGTTTATCCGTGCCTTGACAGTAATCACCAGGCTGTTCATTTCGCATCACATAGAAGTCAGCTTTGTCTCTCAGAGGAGCGCTGAACTGGGAGCAGGGGTGTGTGGGTTAATCCCCACTCGGGTCCTGCAGATCCTGTAGGCTGGAGGAGCAGTCACGACACGGTGCAGGAACATTTTCTGCCTTGGGCTTTGAGCAATAAATTGCAATCTTGGGAATCGCTCTGCAGCGGGGAAGATTTCACCATCTATGAAATTGACTATCTGATCAGATAAATAATTGATCTCTATTACAAGATTTAACAAAAACAGCAGTAAAAAAAGAGAGGAACGTTTCTAGTGTGCTTGAAGGCACAGAGCTTGTACCCTTCCTTCAGTTCATCACTCCAAGCGGAGAAAGCTTCCTTCAGTCTAATCCACTCCATCCCAGGGGGATGGTTTCCGTCGATGTGGAGACTGTGTGTAAGAAGCCACCCAGCTCCTGCCGTGTGCCACGCTCTCTGCCACCCCCTCTCCCAACAGACCCTGCCGCAGGGAATCACCCTGGCTGAAGCGAAAACGCCAAAAGTTCATCAGAGACCTTGTCAAATCCGCCCTGATGATGCAGCATGTCTTTATTCCTCCAAACCAACGCTGAGCCGTGCCTCACAGCTCTTTCCAGGCACCTCTCCGTACACATGGCTGCGTCTCCTTGGGCTTACTGGAGTCTCCTCCGGGCCATCCCCTGCAAACGGTTGCCCAGTCGTGCCGGCCTGAGGAGAAAAGGACTTCATGTCCCAGATCTTATCACTGAGGGAGAACTATCTTCTCATCAGGGGCGGAGGGGAAAAAAGCCTACAGCAAACATTCTGTTTTGATTAACGCCATCCTTGTGTTTTGCAGAGATTGTGGACGCGCTGGCTGACCTGGAGAAAAGCAGAAACCAAGGAAGTTGACAGTGGAGAGCTGGATTGGGTGTTCACAAGCTGCCAGGTGCCTCGGAAAGGCAACCAAGGCAAACCAGCGGTCTTCCTCCTGTCCTGATTCGAGCGACACACGATCATTTTCTCTTTCAGTAATTTTACTTCTCAGTATGATCTCTTCTAACGCCTGGGAAAACTGCACTTTTAGGAGACTGTAGTGCCTGAATTGGTGAAAATATTTACTTTATCGCCAGCTCTGGGGTGTGGGTTTCAAGGTCTCGGTGCTTTCAAGGTGCAGGGACGAGGAGGAGCGAGACCCGGGCATCGCCCCAAGCTGCCAACAGGGTTATTCCATACCATGAACGGCACATTCCATAGAAATCAGAAAGTTTGCTGAGGAGTTTCTCTCTCCCTCTCTCTCTCCTTTCCTGGCTGCCATCCTGAGCACTCCTGGCCCCGGTGCCGGAGCCCTTCCCTTCCCCCCGCAGCCGCAGCGCTCGCAGGGTCCCACGTTGGCTGTCCCTGCGGGGAGGGCACGGCTTCTGCTGGGGAAGGGGCTGGGTACGGTCCTCCTCTGCTTTATATTGGTGTCGGGATCAACACTGGCTCTTTAGTGTCATTAATGGTAATTATTTAATATTATTCTATTAAACCTGTTTATATGTCAGCCCTCGGGTCTCCTTGTTTTTTCCCAACTCCCTTTCCCGGGTGGGTCATCGGGTGAGAGAATAATTGTCTAAACGACCATAAATTGCTGTGGGTTCCTCCAACCACTACAAGGCCGAAGCGCGGCGCTGGCCCCTCTTCCCCGCCTTCACAGAGAGCCATGGTCCAGCGCAGGCGCGTTTCTCCCTGTACACCGCGGCCACCATGTCACCTCTCCCAGGGGCCCGGCTTCGCCGCGGAGGCGGCTGGCGGGTGGATGATGTACTTTGCCAAGGCAGAATGTGCTTGGAAAAGGGAAAAGGCTTTGGGACAACACGAGGGCACCCTGCCACCGGCTCTGCCCGCGAGAGGCCGCCGGCAGGGGACACAAGGAGAGCACCCCGACGGGCAGAGGGAGGCGACGGGGCCGGTTTCTCCTCCATTGCTCCCTAAACGATCCCCATGGCTCCCCCATGGCTCCCCCCCGGCTCCCTCCGGGCCCCGCCGCCATGGCAACGCCCCGCCCACCTCCGCCCCTGTTTGAATCCGCTCGAGTTCCCGCTCCTTTCGCCGCCACCGCGGCTCGCCCAATGGAAACGCGTCTCGACGCCTTTTCCCCGCCCCTCGGGTATCGCCGCCCAATCAGCCGGGCGCTCCCCCCGCGGCTCTCTGACCAATCAGAGCAGGCTCTGCCTCCCCTCCCCTTGCCCCCTTCACCCGCCGTTCCCTCAGACAGACGGGCGGGGCGGCTGGCCAATGAGAAGGCGGACTCGGCCCTGGCTCGTCCAATAGAAGCGGGCGCAGCTGGGGGGGCGGGGCGGCGCGGCGCGGCGCTCGAGCAGGGCGGCGGGGCCTGCGGGCAGGTGAGCGAGGGGCGGCGGGGACGCTTCTCCCGGGCCCATTTCTCGTCCCGTTTCCTCGGCTCGGCGGTTCCCGAGCACCGCGGGAGCGGCTGGGCCTCCGCGGGCGGCCACCGGGGAGGGGCGTGGGGGTCCTGCTGCGGCCTGGCCTCCCGGGCGGCTTGGGTTGATGGCGGGCGGCCTGGGCGAAGGCGGCCTGAGGCGTCCTGGGAACCTGGGGTGCCTGCGGCTGAGGGGGGAGAAATATCCCCCTTGCCAGCCGTTTGTGTGACTGGGTTTCTTAATTAAAATAAGCAAGCCAAAGCCAGAAATAGACGCATGCTTATGGAGCGTGCGCTTAATTTTTGGGTGGTGGTTGGGGCTTTTTGGTTAAAGCGGGTGCAGCGTGATAACCACAGGAGCTGTAGAGAGGAGCCGTGGTGTGCGCGGTGAGGAGGACCCTCCGCAAGGGGAGGCCTGTGCTTCAGCCTTCATCCTCCGTCTGGTTGGTACTGCAGGGCCTTCTGTGGGGCTGCTTCTCCCCCTCTGCCCTCTGACAGCACCCGGATTCTTCTCACCCGGGCCCAAGAAGCTTGTTCATGGAGACCTTCCATCTGGGGGTTCCTCCAGTGACTGCTGGGTGGGCAGCTGCATGTCCCGAGCTGCCTTTGCCCCTTTCAGGAAGGCTCCACATTAAGTGGTGAAAATGCTGGTATTAACATTTTTTTTGTTGTTTTTTAGCAGTTATGCAGGGTTAGTTAACCCACAGTGGTGAATGTGTGTGGTATTTTTAGTCTCACACTCAATTTATGAGGAAAATAAAGGGCCTGTTAAGCTTCTAGGAGGCAATTTTATCACGAATGTGAGTTTAGTGCTAGAAAAGCAGTACTCGATCACTGAATATTGTGTCCTGACTGACTCTTCTGGTGGGAGGTGGCACAACATCTATTTTTGACCTCACTGAGGCTGTATTGGTAATTAGGATAAGAATTATGAAATAATTTGTTAAGTTATAACTTCTTAAAAGATCTATAAGAACACATGAATGTTAGTACCTCCCCCTCTGGTAATTCTTGTATACATTTTCTAGTTATTCTGTGTATAAGCAGCCTTTGCTCTGTTTGCACAGTGCCTGGCCTAGTAATTTTTGGTGTGTGTTTTGGGCTCTTAGTAATGCTAAAGGTCTACAATTCCCAAGGCCTTTCAGGTTTATGATTGCCTAAGTATTTTTTGAGAATGTGAATGACCTTCAGCAGCTTGCAGAATTTAATCCTGCGAAAGAAAGCTGATTTTTCTTGAGCATGCTTATTTATTCAGCTAAAGAAATAATCTTGAACCTTTTTCTGTTGTAAGGTGGCCCGTAGAACAGGGTGACGAAAGTGCTCTAATTAGGCGGCCGACAGCTGTATAATAATTAGCAGTGCACAGACTTACCTCCTCTGTACTTCTATTTAGGGGGTTACCTGAAATCTTTATCCTAAAGACATTTGCAGGGCAGGCATCCTTAAATAACACATGTGAGGTTTTACTGCAAACTTTATGTTTATCTAACCTCAGGCTGAATATAGATCCACAAATGCTGGTGCTGCAGGTGACTTGCTACCCGTAACGTTTCAGTCGTGCATTCTGCTGTGATAACTCTTTCTGCGTTGGCATGGTGTTGGTGAATATAAAGTACCTGAAAAGCTTGTCAAGTGAGCCGTGGGAAGGGGTCACAGTGGTAATGGAATTTTATTTGAAGAAACTTGAAAATAAACCCACCTCCGGAGAGCAATATGACAAAGGACTGCATTGTAGAGCTTGTTTCTGGCTTTATTTGTGGGTGTTTGCACAGTGCCGCTCACCGTGGAGAATCTCAAATATTCCAAACTCTTCTCAGAGATACCCGTGAATTTACTGGCAAGTTAGTGATGCCAGCAAGAAATCCCTAACTTTCCATATTCATCCAAGGGCTTGCTTTAATCGATTTTGCAATGTGCCTTTGGTGCTAGCTGCTGTTGAGCCAAAGACTTGGAGTCCTGGACTCTGTGGGGGTGCTGCCTGCTATGCCAGCTCACATACCTGTATTGATTTCAGACAGTTTAGCTCTGCTGCGTATCTAAGGGAAAAGGACATATTGTCTCTTGAGCCTGAATTCTGAAGGCTTTTATAGTCACTGACTGCTGCACCTGATTCTTGCCAACATCAGGCTAGAAGTAGGGCGCAGACTTGCAAATAAATACTAGTTTTCTTTAACTCGTTGCAGAAATGTCTCAAGAAGAGATGGAAGTTGATCTCCAGCCTGTGCCTGTTTACTCTGTAGAGGACCTCAGGACGCTTCCCGCAGAGCCCTCTGGTCATGCAGCACTGTCATCCCGTGCTCCAGTGCTTGGTGAAGGAGGAGGCAGCGTTACAGTTCTTCCTGCTGATGACGCTGTTGTCATACCAAATGCTGGTGCAACAAGGGAAGCAGCTGCTGAGCCTGACCCGCAGCCGAGTCCTGCCTTGGCTCTCAACGGACTGCAAAGGCTACAAGGGGCACTCGATCCCTATCGGCCACTGCCTGTGCCACAGGTCACGCAGCGTCCACAAGTGAGGAGAGCACGCAGGCAGCAAAGAATTGGTGGTTCCCAGAGGACTGTCAGTGCCAGGTAAAGCAGAAATGAAATTGGGTCTGAGCTGCGCTCTTGTCCAGTCTGGCATCAGTTTAAAACTGCATTGCTTCCCGGCTTGCAGAGCCCAGCTTGGCCCAGGTGTGGGGTTATGGCCAGATTCTGGGAGGCTCATATACTGGTTAAGCTCAATAACGGCGCAGCTCTGATCTCTTTTGGCAGCATCTTTGCTCTTGTTAAGCGAACCCCCGCGTTTCTTGTGGTGGTGTTGACTCCTGAGCCCTTTCATTCCGTCTCGTTTGCAGAGCTGATGCTCACACTGTTCCCTCTGCTCTGCCAGGTTCCTGTCGGTGCTCCCTGCAGCAGTGCTGACTCTCCACAGCTCCAGCCAGCATTTAGCTCAGTGGAGCTTGTGCTCTGTTTTGCATTTCACCTTTGATTTGGGGACTGCCTGATTAAGTTTTCTGGTGACAATTGCTGCAGAAACTTCCACAAACATGCAGAGTAGTATTTTTCTGTAGGGTTTTTTTTTTTGTTGCCTCAGGCAGAGAAAGTAGAAATTCTGGGTTTAATACCATTTGTGATGGGTTTAAAGGGTGATGTTCTCCAGCCAGAAAGAAATCCCTATTTCTGGTTTGTTTGGTTTTTGTCTCATCTTTGTAGTTGTTATAAATGTCAACGGTGAAATTATAATTAACTAGAGCATTGCCTTTAAATTCAGTGAGACCATCCTCCCAGATGATTAAAAATAACTGTGCTGTTTGCCCTTGGATTGCGTTTGAAGGTCACTGGAGTTCTCAGGCTGAAAGGCAACCTGACAAACTTCTGCTTTGAATCTGAAGGGTAATTGAGATGATAGCTGAACCCATGGGGGGAGAGAGAGGGGGATGTTTCTGTCCAGGGATGAAGTTCCACGAGAAAAGAAGAGGGAAGGCAGAAAAGCTAGGCGCAAAGTAGCCGATGGAATGGGACTCTGATACAAGCCTTGTGCATCTAGTATGGAACTGTGTCTCAGGGTTGGAGGTACTGGTTAGGAGTTCCTTAGGCTGTTAGTGAACAAGACATACGTTGTCTTCGCTTTTCAGATGATTAAAACCACCCTAGACACTATAACTGTTGTAACAAGAAGGAGATTTTCTTTGAGCTGAGAAAAAAAATAATGTTGGCTGTGTGATACTGCTGATTGTTCGTAAAGTGAGCAATTGTATGGGATTGCCCCTGTACCAGGGAAGATGTTTCTTAATAACTTCGATACCTTCCTATTGCAGTCAAGAGCCTAGGAATTTTACTGCAAACAAGAATGGAGAATCACTCTGAGTCTGTAGCTTACGTGAAATAACTGTTGCTTTTATTTCTTGCTTTTCTGGACTCAGGGCAGCATTGGACAGTTACTTTCAACTCAGCAGGACCCAAGAGCCAGCTACAGGACCCGTCTTGCGTCTGGAGCCCTCGCGTATTGCAAGGGACAACCAGGAACACAGCTCCGATGAAACAATAGAAGTGAGCGACTCTGACAGCAGCTCTTCTGCTGAGGAGGAGGAGGAAGCGGTGGAGGCTGCAGCACCACTGTTACCGTCAGCCCAGGAGACACCTCCAGCAGCCAGCTCAGGAGGTTTGTGCTATATTTGAGCTGTGTAGAGACTGTTTTCAGAAACTCTTCTTGCTGTTTCAAAACTCGGTGGGGAAATCCTTTCAGGCTTCACAACAGACGGTGCCGAGAGATCATCATGCCCACAGCCGACAGGAGCAGGTTGCTACCACAAGGCTTTCTGGCAAGCAGTTCCTGAGAGCAGTAGCAGCAATGCATGATCTCTACCCTAATGTTAAATACAATCTTCTTACTATTTGCAGGCTGCTGCTTATAAGTAATCCTGGAAACGTTCAGAATAACTTCAATTTGAGAGATTAGTATTTCCTTTGTTATGTATTATCAAGGAGTGTTATTGAAGAAACCAAGTCACGTCTCTGGAGATCAGTAGTGTTTTCAGAGAAGGATCTGATTTGGTATTTTTTAATGATTTGTGATTTCAGTCTGCTTCGGTTTAGAGTTTCTTCTTTGTTCCTGTAACTTCTTGTGACACTTAGGTGGCGAGGTAGAGATACTTAGGACAGTGGGCTTTTTGTTTGTCTCTCTCTTTCCTCGGCTTTTCTGGCTCTCAATCCTTTATCCAAGCTCATGTTCACAGGCTGCCATGCACTTCAGTGACATTGTGATGAACATACGCAGTTTATGTAAGAATGACAAATAGTTAACTTGCCATTCAAGGTTATCAGTGCCCAGAGAATATAAGAACAAGATATTAATTTATTTTTTTTGCTTCAGTCCCTGAGGAATGTCGTTATGTTTCGCTCTCTGCCCTTAGGTTTAGTTTTGACTGGCCAGCCCACCTTGACACCTTTTTCTGTGGGTACATCTACGAGCTGTCTTTTGAACAGATTCATTCTGCTTGCTCTGAGCTAGTCTTACACGTGACAGGAACTCAAGCTGTTAAGTGCTGTCTAATATTGTGTGACCATATGCTCTCTGTTGGGTTTTCTGGAATTCCCTTGCCTTTTTTTTGCTTATAGAAGTCACAGGTTTCTCTTCAGCCCAGAACCATAGAGGCTAGGCTGAAAAAAAACTATATTGACGTTAGCTATTTGGTACCTCTCCACTGGATTGAGAATATCTGCCTCAAATACTAAACATGACTAATAACTCTTTTGTTTTGCCAGGGGATGGAAGAGACTGATTTCTGCTTCTTTTGTAGTATGCTAGTGGTGGTAATCCAAATGTAGCATTTCTGTGTGCCTGTGCTTCAACAGAAGGGAAAACAGAGGCCCCCCACAAAAACATATGGCCCAGCAGAACTGATAGTTCAGATAACTACCAACTGGAAAACTAATTAAGTCAGGGTGAATGGACAGATAGCATATGGTAAATGCTTTCCTGGCACACACGAAATACACATGCTTAGATCCCTTGGCAAAATTACTTCTTCACATTGGTGTCTGTCTTTCTCCAGGCACAGTGATGCAGGGTTGTATCCTTAAATCAGCCTAACTATAGACCTGTATGCAGATATGTCTCTTTCCAGCAGATCAGAAAATCCTGATAACAATTTCAGTCTTTAAAAGACCTCTCCTTTTTCACTGAATATGCTGAAATTCTGCTGCTTTCAATAAATGAAAGCATAAAATTCTTCAGCACTGTTGTTGGTGAATAGAAGGACTTACAGGCTCCCTGACCTTCAGTATCCAGGACACTGACCTGAAGCCTGTGCCCTTGTTGCACTGCTTATCTTATGCCCCGATGATTTTGGATCAAGTCAAGGAGAACTCCTTTTCCCTCCATTATGTATCAGTTAATTTAAGCAATGCTTTCTTTAGCTTCCAGTCAGGTCCCAGCTGAGCCACCTCAAGCTTTGTCTGAAGCTTCTGCAGAACATGGAGGTCATGAAGATGAAGAAGCTGAAGTCCAGCAAAAGCAGGTGAGGTGACCTAAATGCTTTTGGAGACAGATTAAATATGGTAAATGCTGCATTTGTCTGAAAAAGCTGTGTGGTTTTGTTTTGTGGTTGGTTTTTTTTTCAATCCTAGAGAACTCCGCTAAAGAAACTGGAGCCATCAGTTCCTGTTGCTCCACTGGATGAGGAGGAAGGGGATACCTGTGCCATCTGCTTTGAGCAGTGGACCAATGCTGGGGACCACCGTCTCTCAGCGTTGCGGTGTGGACACCTATTTGGTTACACGTGCATCGAAAGGTGGCTCAAGGGCCAGGCAGGGAAGTGCCCACAGGTAAAGCGGACATTTATGTGCACTGGAATGGGTACCTTCTGCTGCAAGCATGGTCACTGTAACTGTTACAGTTGCTTGTGGCATGGAGAATCCGCCTTTGCCTGCTGTCAGAAATAACAAAAACACTGTTATTTTGATGTCATGAGGCCAGGAACAACTAGCACTGCTTTAAAGGGAGAATTCTGACTTGGATTTTCTCCCTGAATTAGAGCATTCGTGAGTAGCAGACTCAGAAGTTTGAGAGTTCAAGTGCTAAACCTGTAAATGGTTTCAGAATGCTGCACTGTGGTCCTGGAGTGCAGGAAGGGCAGATGGATTCCTAGAAGCAATTAACTAAGCGTAAAGAATACATTATTGGACAGGAAATCTGTTTGAGTACTGTTTTCAGTCACTTGATCTTCTATTTTGAGGTGCATCTGATTTTGCAGCCTTTAAGCAGGCCAGGTTGTTAAGGCAGCTAGTGAAGAGCAAACTGAGAAACAAGTTGCATCCCTTAATGTCCATTTGCAAGTGGTGGATCTGCTTCTTAAGGTGCATTTTCAGCTTTGTTTCCATGGGTAATACCAATCTCTTTCGATTAGGTCTGTACTTCTCTGTGATGTGCTTCCACTCCTTATTCCTTTTTACCAGAAAGGAATGTTGAGGAGAAAAAAAACAGGTCAATGAGAACCTTGTAAAAAGGATTTTGTTCTGCCACTTTCCAAGTTGATGGCTGGAAGCCCAAGACTTCTTTGGCTTAGTCATTTTGAGAGATTCCATAGTCTTGCCTGACTTTGTGCAGGTTTCCCTCCTCACAATGAGAAACTTCCTGTTGATGTGCACTGTGATTAAACCTAAAGAATCACTGTTGCCATAGCAAAGGCCCAAACCTTATTTTTCTTACCCCTGTCAATGCTGTTTGAGCTTTTCTTCACCCGCTCCAAGCCTAGACGGAATTCTGAGACCTTCCCACATCTTTACTGTTTGGCATTTTGTGACTCCTTTTTCTTGAATCCTAAGAACTGTAAGGGGTGCTTGCTCCCTCTTTTTCTTCCTGTGATGTAATTACTGAAAACTTCCTGGGAGAACTTTTTGCTCTGGAGAGAACCTTGTGACTAAATCGCCTCCCCTTCGTTTCCAGTTGCTGTCCTCTGCGACTGGGCTTTCTCTAATTGAATAGCACAGAGCTGCTGTGTGCGGTGCTCTGTATACCAAGTGGCTGGAGTGCAAGTTACTGTGAAATCGCAGCATTCCTGATCCTGCCAGTGCCAGCTGCTGGCTGCCAGGAATGCTGTCCTAGCCACTCGCTGCTCTGCAAGGCACTTCTTTGGGAAGGGAGGGTGGGTTGTCTGATCTGAAGCTGTTGCCTGTGGTATCTTCATGCTACTAAATAATAGAGATGTCTGTGCTTCAAACTCACATAGTAATTTTATGTTCAGCGGAGGTTACTTGATCTGAGTATTTGCTGCCTCTTTTCTCATCCACAAAGTGTATTTTCAAAACAGTAAGCTTGCAGATGCTGTAATTTCTTCCAGGTCCCAGCTCAGGGGGAGGTATTATTCCTCCTTTTTAAGGAGAATCTGACGTACTAAATGGTCCCAGCCAGATGCACAGAATTATTGAAATATCTGACTCCCTGTGTTATCACTGAAATCGGTGGGATTTCAGTGTTTCATACTGACACTGGAATGCGTTTATGAATTTGGGCCTCTAGGATTTGATCAAAGGAATATAGTATGTAAGAAAGAGTTGGGAGTGTACTCGGGGCTTCCCAAAGCAGCCGGTCTTGATGGTTTTAAAGTAGAAGCTGGGCTGGGGGTTTGGTTTAGATCTTTTTTTTCCCCCTCTTTGTATGTTTTTTCTGGTTTTTTTTCCTTGTTCCTGAAACTCTACCTGACCATTCTGCATTGCTGCTGCTTTAGCAAAACAAATGTAGTGGGAAGCAAGGAGGTGTGTTATTAAAGGTGCAGTAGGATACATGATGTGAAGTGTTGTAGCCCTGGTGTCTGTATGAGGGAGTGTCTTGCAGACATGCTGTGGTACGGTTGTGTTTTTGGGGACTTGCTCTCAAGTAGACAGCCCCTCCTGTAAAAGCTTTAAGGATTTTTCAAAGTAGCGCCTAGCAACTTGTAGGGATGCATAGTTTGGATAGTTAAATTCTTGTAGATGAAGTGAACTTGTCTTTTATTTCAGTGCAATAAGAAAGCGAAACGTTCTGACATTGTGATCCTGTACGCTCGCACTTTGAAGGCGCTGGATACCAGTGAACAGGAACGCATGAAAAGGTACGGAGTCTCCACGTGAAGATACGACCTCGCTGACTGCATGCCCTTGAAAGCTGCAGTCTGGCTTCGGCATCAAGCTTTAATTTCCTGTATTGTCTGAAGTAATTTGGGGATTATCATGAGTGTGGCTGTCTTAACAGACCAAGGCCTTGCCAGGTTGCAGGTGACTGACTTGGTAGGAGAATTTTCTTTTGGAACAAAATTCTTGAGTTTGCACTTTGCGGCACTGAACTAGCAAAAGCTGTCTTGTGCTGTATCCTGAAATGTCATCACGGGGGAACATGCAGAGTTGTTGCCAAAAAGCTGTATGTTGCTAATTCATCATTAGATGAGAAAAGCGAGGCATAGTTAGAAATGCAAGGGGGGGTGAGTAGCTGACCTTTTCTGCCATCTTTTCTGCATGCATTAAACAGAGTAATCTCTCATATGAATCACTTTCCATCTTGCTTTGTCAAACTCTTCATGTAGCTTTACTTATAAAAGGTCAGCAAGCATTATGATGACTCTACTTCCCCCTCCAACTTAAATGTAGACTTTTTATTGAAAAAAGGAAAAGCAGGTATGAAAATGGGGACTAATTTCTTTTCAGGAAGATGCTGTCAGAGATACTATTCTGAAATTAAAAGGCTGCAGATATCTGAGTTCTCCTGAGTCTTGTAGTGAATAGAATCTAATTGAAGTCATCTTCCACATGTCTCTAACTATACTGCTGTCCTTTCAATGCAGTCTTTCAACAGAAGCCTCACTATTCTGGTAATTATTGATCTGAAATGATAGAGGAGTAACTGTCACGAAGGGGAAATATCTCTTCTGTCCACATAGCCACTGCCTGACGGTGTTTGAACTGTACCCTTAGAAGCGTCGCGCTTCTCTTACTGGATTGACACTCCAAAACAAACTATAAATAAGATATATTTTTTTTCAAAAGCACGGAAGTCATTTTGGGTGTTTAAATCTTATTATCGCTCATGGAGAGGTAGCTGTCTAACTGCTGCGTGTGCCTGAGTCTTGCTGCAGCCGTTCCCTGCTTGCCCTACCCCTCCTCTGCCTCCTGTTTCTGTTGGGAGGCAGACAGCAGTGGCTGCCTGTCAGTCCAGTTCAGCCGCTGGCAGTGGCGGCTTTGTGGCACGCAGCCACCAGTGGAGGACAAATGCAAACACTGATGCACGCATTGATATTGCTTGTGCATAGCCTTGAATTAGGTAAAAGATCCTGGGGTTTGTTGTTCACATTCAAAAAAAAAAAAGCCAGCCTTCAGGCTCTGGGTATTTGTGTAAAGAATGTGTTTGCGATGGTTAAATACAGCATTTCTCCTGTTTCTTACGCAGCAAAAAAGAAGTGTGAAGATGCTATAGGGAAATGAGAGAATTCTGTGCCTGGTAAACATGCATGGCTAGGCCTGTATTTTGAGAAGGTACTTAGGCAGGCGAGATCTCCCTGCACGTGAATATTGAAATAACTGGAATATGGCTGCTTTTGAAGTGCAGAATGCAGTGGTCAACATCATAGACCAAATGTACAGATAATTTTAAGGAATAGTGGTTGTTTCTTCCCCCTCTTTAACTATTCCTTCATAAGTGAAGCATATACAAAAGAGAAATTGAAGTTATGAAAACTGCTGCTGCTAAATTGTGTGTATGCACTTCTAGGCTCAAGGTGAGGTATTAAGTATGGCTTCTATATGGGCATTCACAGAGAATTCGTCTGTATCTGTCTGTTTCTGATACAGCTATGTTTTCCTGAAATACAAAATTAGTAGAAACGAGCTTGACAATATTGCAGTATTACTGACATGGTGTATTACAATGGATGTTGATGGTATAGAATTTGCTAAACTGTTTCTGTAAGGGGGGGAAAAACCAACCCTGATTTCTCTTTCACTCTCGTTCACTAAATTAGCACACTTGGAGAGGCTGAGGAGAAAGGTTGTTGTTTCTATGGAACAATATTTGAGTGAGTCATTCAGTACAATTGCATAACTGAGCACATCTCGAGGTGAAGGTACTGGATGAGTGTGGTACCAGATTTTCTCTTACTTTTGAATTTACCTGAATAGGACCTGTTTTGGGATGAAGTCTGGGGGTAGGAATGGGCAGCCCAGAGCAGCATCCTAGGTAATATCTAGTCCTAAGGATTGCTTTTCTCTTTTTCCTCCAGCTCTTTAGAAAAGGAACAAATGTTGCGGAGACAGGCAGAGCTGGAATCTGCACAGAGCCGTCTCCAGTTGCAAGTTTTGACAGATGAATGCAGCAAACTCCGCAAGCAAGTTCAGGTGAGTCTCGCGCAGAGGATTCTTTTTCTCTGCAACCTGCCTTTTGCACATTCCCCTGGAGGAGAGAAGACAGGCTCCCGGTTTTAACAAGCAGCAAGATTTAGTGAATTCAATTGGTAAATCATCAGGAGTATTCTAAACATCCCAGGCTGCCATATTCATGTGTACTACCTGTGCTTCTAAGATGTAATCAAAATTGCAAGTACAGCTTAGCAGTAGAGGAGGTTTTTTGGCTGCTGTTGTTGCAGGTTCCTCCTCGGGTCTTGTGGTGCCTAGCAAGGCCTGGTAACACAGCACCACACTTACTCTCCTCATCTTCCCCTTAACTGCATCAAAATAAGCTTTGAAAATCTCTACAAGTAAACCTATAAGGGATCTATTAGCACTAGTTAGCCAAGAGCCTTTAAGAAGTAGCTTGTGAAGAGGCAAGGCTATTTGCAAAACCAAAAGAGAACAACAAAAAACACCCCTTATTTTTTGGTGAAGGTCAGTCAGCATTCTCCTTGAGCACCTTCTGGCGCTGCGAGAGCTGGCCTGTGGATGGCAGGGGCTGTGTGCATGGGTTGAACAGCTGCTAAGAGCCTCCTCTGTCCCATTAGAATACAAATGGCTGAAAAGAAATGACTGGTTGCTGAACAACTGCTTCCTTTCCTGCTCATGCAATACTGGGATATTTTGTAACCCATCCCAGCTGCTTTTGCAGCACTCCTATAAAATCTGGACTTTACTGGTGCTTCCAACTGTGAATCATCTGGCACGTTCCACCAGTGCTGGGTTTTCCAATAGCCTATTTCGCAGCCAGTTTGCTACTCTTTTTGCTGTATGAAGCAGATGATATCTAACCTCTCACTGTCTAGTAACTTGCTTAATTTTATGCTTTTCTTCTGGATTTTTCATAGCCTTGGCTATTTATGTCTATACCTTAAGCAACATCCTCTTTGCTGAAGTCTTCCTCTGTGACGTAAGATAAGGCTTTATAAATTGCTTGCTTAAATTCCTGCATGAAGTTCATCGGAGCTAATAAGAAAATTAGTCCACTTTAAACTTTGGCTTAAAGAAAATGTGAATGGGATAAAACTACAGGTCTGTAATGTCTTCCTGCAATTCTTCTGGTGTTAAATGATAGAGTGTCCAGCCTAACTGAATTGAAGTCTCATGTTATAAAGATTAAGTACCCTGTGTTCTTTAAGCTCTGTTTCAGTATTTATACTGCATTCATCACTGTCCTGCCGCGGTTAATGTGAATGCTGGCAGCAATTTTAAGGTGCTTGTTTGTACTACAAATAAACTGAATGTAAAACAACTTGCCGGGGAGCAGAAAATCAGCAGGGAGTCTGGAATAAGTCTTTTAAGTTGTTTGCTTGTATTTTGAGCATGTGTCTAACGAGCTCCTTGTCTTATGAGAGGTCATCTAGTAAAGCAACTACTTGCATGGAACCATTTAAGTTGGAAGGGGCCCTAACTGGGTAACTGCAGCGTTGGACTGGGTTGCTCAGGGCACCGTTGCACCAGGTGTGGAGCGTACGCAAGCAGATCACACAGCTTCTCAGGCCATCGCATTGTTTGACCATCCTCATTGAGACTTTTTTTTTTCCTAACATCTAATCTGAATTTGCCTTGTTATATCTTGAGTCTGTTGCCCTGGTCCTTTCAGCAAGCCGTGTTACTGACAGCACAAGAAAACATGTTTAATTGGCATACAAAGCTGTAAGCCAATATAGAAAACAAAGTGCTGTGGCATTACGGAAGTAATGTGTGAAATGTCTGTAGACTCAGGGGGACATCTGGTATGGCAAAGTTCAGTTGCAAAGAACTTTATTAGAATAGTTATGATGTGCGTTGCTTGCATACAAACCTTGGTGTCTGAAGTTCAATGGCATTTGCTTTCCATAGGTTTTGAAGTTCAATGGCATTTGCTTTCCGTAGGTTTTCCCACCAAAAGTCATTGTGTGAACCCTTTTTTGTTGCTAAAGTGCTGAGAGCTGTGCCTCATCAGCAGTCATCTCACTAGTTATAACCTTTTATGTTTGTATGCATTTTTCCCCTGCTCTTGTCTACTAACAGTCTTGTTCGTTGGACTTTGTTAGAGAAGTATTTAAAATGATTGAGGCTAGAAAAGGGATGGTTTTTAAGTCTTTAGCTATATGAAAATGTATGAGGAAAGGAGGGGAGTGAGGGAAGGGAGTTAAACAGAACTCTGGTAGACAGCTCTCAGCGTTGTTTCTATATGTGAACCTTCAGTTTGCTGTGTGGAGCTATATGCCGCTGCGTGGCAGGTTCAGACTTGAATTTTGGAAGTAGTGCTACTGAAGCCTTACTCTTGCCTAAAACTTTCCCTTTGTGAGCACAAAGAACTTGGGAATCAGATGTGAGTTCCTGCAGTAATCCTGATCTGACGAAATGTTCCATAAAAGTTAGCTAATGGTAAGCAAACCATCTCTGGCTTCTGTCATTAATACCACGGATCACCTGAGGTAGAAGATTCACATGTTTCCAAGTGGGAAACAGCCGCTCCGTTTTTGTCTGGAACAGTAAAGGGAGGACTCGCTGGGAAACGACAGGAGACTGCATGCTGCTATGGAGAAGAAAGCAAGTGTAATCGTGAGCCTTGCAGACGTCAGTTTGTATTGCTCAATGTGTTGGAAAAGCTTTTTTTTTTTTTAAATAGGACTTTCAGAGCATCCAAAAATAGTTGGATGGCAAAATAGCACTGAAACTTGTGAATTTAACTCCTTCAGAAGAGTGTTAAGCTAATGGTTTTATTGCATAAAAATCTTCCCTTTCTGTGATCTTTGTGTTCCCTCTAGTTGGTGTCTGGGGAAGATCTAGAAGAAGTAAAACCTGATACTTCATTCAGCTGTTACCTATAGTGAAGCCAATTCAAAATGCTCTGTGTCCCTTTGACTGAATTGGAACCCGAGCCAAAGGAAGGTGGAATGTCTGTAGTGCTGCACTGAAACAGTCGCGCGTTTCTCTCTTTTAAACGCAAGGCTGGGGCTGCGTGGTGCAAGACAGCAGGCACGGCTTCTGGAAGAGGTCTGTGGGCCAGGGAGTGACAGTCATCTGATAACCGCCTCTGTCTTTAAACCTTCATATCAGCTATTAAAGCTGTAACCTAACACTCAAAAGAAAACAGTTCTGTATTTGTTGTAGCTGATGGTTTTCCTTTCCTATTCATTGTGATCTCCTGCCTCTGCTCCTCGGGAAGACTTCTGCTGTGTATCCTTCTTTCCCCACCCAACCTGCGTGAGGGTGTTCATTCAAGCTGAAATCTAGGAGGCAGTCGCAGCATGTGCAGAGAGACGATCAATGCCTCGAGGCCCGTAGTCCCGTAGTCAACACCAGGCATCAGGAAAACTCTGCAAACCCCTTCAAGGAAGGCACAGGCTTATACTGCCAGAATAGTGTCCTTTTGAGCACAGTTAGTGGAATTTGTTCTGCAGCGCGACACTTTTAATCACCTTGTTAATGTGTCTCCAGTAAGACTTTCTGATTCTGCTGGGTTTGTCCATCGTGTTTGTACTAATACTCCTTGTAGGTTTAATTGCCTGGTTTCCTTTTTAATAACTCATGTAAAAGTTGACTGTTAAATACAGGTGATAAGGGCAACTTGGTAAACTCCCCAGAGCAACAACTAACTTTAATGTCTTCTGACCCTCAGTGGTGGTGGTATCCTCCTGCCTTTTAGAAATAATGAGCTTATTAAAATTTTTTTAAGAGTTGCTTTCTTCTAAGTTACTGGTGTTTTCATTGACTGCTTACTCTAAGCCTGAAACTATAGCTTCCATGGTAAGCATTCTTGCACAACCCCCCTCTTCTTCCTCCCCAGGTTGTTTTGTCTTTGCTTGCTCTAATGGGATCATCTTGAGTCTTTCAGCTTTGATTTTTATTCCCTTGGGGAATTTGCAATGCGCTTGATGCAAAACAGATCAGACCTCTGTAAAATAGCAGAATTGCTCTCCTCTGCAGCAGTTTCCAAAAGTTACAGGTCTTGATAACAATTAATATAGAGCTTGATCTTTGATCTTGTCTCTTAGATGCGAGTTAAGTGGTAGTGGCTGGTTCGATATTGAAGCTAGCTTGCAATCGACTAATATATTCATAATACCACTCTTGTGGCCCTTAACTGTTTAAATATTACATATTATTTGAAGCATAATCTATGTTGCTCAGACGGCAGAAAGAAAGTAGTGATTTTTTTATCATATATATGCTCCCTTGAATATCTCTGGGGTTCTGTACTGTCTAGTTTTGCCCTTGGATTACAACAAGTTGGCCAAAATGCTGTTTTGGGGGGCGTTTTTAGTTGACTGATGATATGCCAGTGCCACTACTTGCGTACCCACCTCACCCCTGAAGATCTCTGTGGAAAGAGGAATTCTAGAAATACCTCGTGGCTGATGGAAGCTGCCCTTGGCCACATCTCTGCTGAGCATCTGTGAGCACTCATCAGTTGAGGTGGAGGAAGAGAGGGGGGAGGAGGTGGCGGAAAACAGGACTGGAGCTCTTGAGAGTTGTGTCGTTCCTGGAATTTGCTGCTCAGGGTTTACAAGAACAGGGTCATCTTCATTAAATAGACTGACTTGTTTCCTGCAACACCCTTTATGTTGAAACTTGGGCTTTTATTTTTTTATGGGGTATTCTGGAAATTCTGGAAAATGGTTCTAATTGACTTTCTCTTGTGGTTTAGCTGCATGTAATACTTGGCAGTTCATTCTTTTCTAAACGGCATTGATCTGGTAATAATTGTTATTGGCTTTTATGTGTTGCCCGAGTGTCTTCTCTCTCACAGGGTCCAATATATACAATAACAGCCTTTGAGTACGTTCTGCCAGAACTTGTGTAGCTTTTGAATGCTTTTGTTGCTCACTGTCCAGCATTTCAGGAACAGTGTGGAAATTGGCCCATATTCCCCCTCTTTATCTGAGAACAAGTCCAGTTGGAGCATCTGGAACAGACAGCACAGAAGGTGACATCGCCAGTGGTGCATTAAAGCTCTTTGGGTCTTTTTCTTTGCAGGAGCTGAAGGCTCTGGTGGCCCAGCACAATGTGAGCGCTTCTCAGCAGCCTGGCAGCTCCCGCCCCTGCCTCCCGGGCAGCCTCCCCTCCAGCCAAAGCCAGCGCAAGTACCACCTGGAAAAGGTTTTTGTGGTGTCTCAGACTGGGAACTGCAGAGTAATGGCATACTGCGATTCACTGAGTTGCCTCGTGGTATCACAGCCTTCTCCACAGTCTACTTTTATTCCTGGTAATAAGCAAGTCAAGATTTGGGGGTTTGTAGGGGAAAGTTAAATGTGTTTTGTGCTTCCTCCCTGCTCCCCCCTTCTCTTGCTTGACCTTTGTATGTGCTTTGTAAACTGGGATACTCACAAGGCACCCGGTAGATCATCTGGCCCCCACATTGGTAGCTTCTGTCGAGCCAAGTTGGGCAGTGACTGGCCGGAGAGCAGCCCTGAAGAAAATGATTTGGGGGGGCTGGTGGGCGAGAGGCTCAACGTGAGCCCTCAGTGTGCTCTTGCAGCCCAGAAAGACAATAGTATCCTGGGCTGCATCAAGAGCAGTGCGGCCAGCAGGGCGAGGGAGGGGATTCTCCCCCTCTGCTCGGCTCCTGTGAGACCCCACCTGGAGCACCGCGTCCAGTTCTGGAGCCCCTGCTACAGGAAAGATCTGGACGTGCTGGAGCGTGTCCAGAGAAGGGCCCTGAGGATGCTCAGAGGGCTGGAGCACCTCTGCTACACAGACAGACTGAGAGAGTTGGGGTTGTTCAGTCTGGAGAAGAGAAGGCTCCCAGGAGACCTTATTGTGGCCCACCAGGATCTGAAGGGGGCCTACAGGAAAGCTGGGGAGGGGCTTTTTAGGATGTCGGGGAATGGTAGGACCAGGGGGAATGGATTAAAACTAGAGA
Source organism: Rhinoptilus africanus (assembly GCA_013400135.1). Classification (NCBI taxonomy): domain Eukaryota; kingdom Metazoa; phylum Chordata; class Aves; order Charadriiformes; family Glareolidae; genus Rhinoptilus; species Rhinoptilus africanus. The sequence continues at coordinate 212,654 of VXBO01011379.1, read as the reverse complement.
TGGGTCGATTCAGAATGGACGTTGGGAAGAAGTTCTTCCCCAGGAGGGTGGTGAGACACTGGAACAGGTTGCCCAGAGAGGGGGTGGGAGCCCCATCCCGGGAAGTTTTTAAGGCCAGGTTGGATGGGGCTGTGAGCAACCTGATGTAGTGGGAGGTGTCCCTGCCCAGGGCAGGGGGGTGGAACTGGATGATCTTTAAGGTCCCTTCCAACCCTGACAATTCTAGGATTTTAAGTAGCTTGTTTCCCCCATCACTTTTCCAGCAGAATCCTAGCAGCAGGTCTCTGGCTCTTCTGCTGAAGTGTCACATCCACAAGAAGGTAAAAGGTGCGCCTGGTGTTCTGTGATGAAGATGACCCTTTGCAAAAAGGCTGGTCTTCTGAAAGAACAAGGGGCCAGTGCACAAGGGCCTACAGAGAAGCTTCCAGTGCTTGAGTGAGAGGCACTGCTCTCCAGATTGTAGGCAGATTGATCCACATGTGGCTGATTTGTCAATACTCTTTAACAAAACAAACCAAAAAAAAAAGGGGGAAACCAAAAGCAAAAAAACTCTGGTATGAATAACAGGAGCGCTATTTCCCAGTGAGGAAATAGGAAGCCAGGATGTCACAGGCAGCCCTGTTTCTGTCTCACTGTTATGGCCCAGGGCAAGTGACCTGACACCTGGATCAGAGCCAGCTTGCTTTTTTCAGTGAAGTAGATGTAGCATTAGGAGTCTGAGACTTTATTTGCAGAGTACTTTAAAGCTTTCTGAATGATGACATTTACTTTATTTGGTTAATGGTTTGGAGATTAATATGCCTTATCTAGGCATAACAAAATTGTTTTCTGAATTCAACTGACCTTCTTTTTCTGGCTGTTGGAGCCAGGGAATGAATCCCTGAATGTAGGCTTTGTGGTGACTCTTGTAGGGCGCAGGTTGAGTTCACCTGTAAGCATTCTTTGCAGTGACACCTCTTCCCTTAAATAGCCGTGTAATCCTGCTGTGCCTGGTTTTATCTAGGCAAGAATGTCTTTGAAGAAACCGGCTACAGAGCAGCAGGCTCTTGTAACGAGCACTGTAACGCTGATAGTGAGTTTGCTCCTGCTGGCTGGGATCCTTAGGGATTTAGCCCTGTTGCCATTTGAACTAAAGAATGAATTGTGGCGGTTTTTACCCAGAAGAGCAAATAACTTTAACGTGTTCATCCCACCACAGGCTTCACTACAGACACTGTAGTTCTGGCGTAGAATCACTAGTTCTGCCGCTTTGCCATAACCTGCTTTATCCTTCTTCTGGGACAGGTTGTGGTGTTAAGATGATGAGCGTGGCCAACCTGAAGAGCAGCCAGTACATCCCCATCCATAGCAAACAGATTCGGGGACTGGCTTTTGGCCGTCAAGCGGATGGCTTGCTCCTCTCTGCTGCTCTGGACAACACTCTCAAACTTACCAGGTGAGCCCTGCCTGGGGGAGCAGCCTGTCCCAGCGGAGTTTTGCTGTGTGCAACAGGCTGGGTTGGATTTTGTCTGTCTCTAGCACTTGCTATTCTGCTTTCCGAAAGGTGCTGCTAAGATGAGATCAGGTCTGCATATTCTTCCTGCGTGTGGGAGCTAACAGAGAGAAAGGTCATGCTTTCACATCTTTTACATGGAGGTGTTGTGGAGCTACTTGTCTCTGATAATTTTCCGGTGGAGAATTTGGTGGAAAACAAGTAATTCAACGCAGTTTGGCAAAGTTGTGTTGAGGAAAAAAAAAAATGTAGCACAATGTATTGATGTGAAATTTACTGTCCGCTTGGTTTTCTGTTGCTGCAGGGAGGTGTGAAGCATGGGAACCTGTGTGGCCTAAACCAGAAACAGGGAGTGTGTCGGGTGGGCGCTTTCTTCCCTGCCCTAATGTTGGCTTTTAAACTTCTTGCAGAGCGTGGAATTCATCTGGGATATGAAATGTGTAGGCAGCGTCGTTGAGCACCTGCTGGAGGAACACAGGTTCTCCAGGGCTAGCAGAGGCTTGGGAGCAGCTAATTACGCAGAAGCTGAGAGAAAAATGTGTCCAGTCCTGTTAGAATTTACCGCCTATGAGTGTTTTCTTGCTACTCTGCTGCTCTTCCATCTTTAACGTTAAGCTGCTTCAAAACTTTGTCAGCTGATTTGATTCTTATTGAGTTATATTGAGGCCTTTATGCATACTTGTCTGTCAGTATCGGGTTAGGCAGGATATGTGTCCTTTACACGGCTGATTAGTCCGGATTCTTTCCCACGAGTGGAGCAACAAAGAGAACTTAATCCCGCAACAGAAATGAAGAATGTTGCTTTCCTGTTACCATGTTGAAATGTTTGCTAGAGTAGTTAAAAGTAAACAAAACCGTCTCCGCTGAAGTCAGCGTGTCAGATTTCTAACCGATGAGGTTGATATTCTTTTTGTGGTTTGATCTGGAGAGCGGCTTCTTGTCATGGTATCTGCTCAGACACTTGACTCCCATACCTACCTGGGTGGCTGCTTTGGAACTTGTGATCCTCTTGCTTTTGTGCTTGATCCCGGAATGTCTGGGAGTTAAGTGTTTGCTTCAGCAAGACCTTCATACTTCTTTCAGTCTCCCTCTGAAAGAAAAAGTCCCTTTTCGGTCATCTTTCTTCTCTAGTTACGGATTTCACAGTCATCCTACCAAAAGGAGCTACCCAGATTGTCTCCTGTTCTGGCTTGCAAGTGTTTAAAATAGCACCGTGATTTTGGGTGTTTTCTTCTGTTGTTCTGAACCAGTCACTGTTCTGATATCAAACTTGCCATTAGTTTTCCCGAGCCAGGTTTATCGTTGTGGTTGTTCCTGTTACACTTACCTGGGAGCAATTACTCACTTCTTGGGAGTTCTGAGCATAATCGCCTTCCCCAGGGAGAATCCCATGTGTTGTAAAGAGTATCCGGAGTTACTTTTATATGTGCTGTCCTGTCTCGCGCTGTTCTCAACGTGCTGAGCCCGTGCTGACAGCGCTGCCCTTTGCAAATACATGCCAATCCCACACCAACTTCACCTGCCATTCTGGGTTGCGCCCCTCTATGTACTTCCCTCTTCCACCTTCCACAAATCGAGTTTCTAAAGAATTAACACTATAAATCTGCTTTTAACTGTCTTTACCCCACTCACTGTCTCACTCTTGCTTAAATTGCATCCTTTTGAGGCATAAGCACTGTTTCTCTCATGTAAAAAGAGGGAAATAATTAATGAGAGATGAAATCTGAAGAGATGAGCCCCAGGAATAGGCGATGTTATGGGATTACACTAGAGTCGCTTCTCCTAATTGTTTCCGGAAAAGTAACTTAGCTTTCCTTTCCAGTAAGGCAGTTGAGACCCTGCTCTGAGATTTCCTTTCCCAGTCTCCAAAGATCAATCCAGAAAAAGAAGCATTGGCCTGGAAGAATTATGAATCACTTGACAATATCCAAGTGATTATTCTGTCTAGATTTTCCAGATTCACGTCTGGAATAAAGGAGGAGTTAATTCAGAATTCAGTCTAAAGAGAGGTGCTTCTGTCGAAAGACTTTAAAAAGCTAGATTTGCTTACCTTAATGATGCTATTTTCTCATCAGTAGCTGCTTGTGCAACGGGCCAACACTTTGCTTTTCTTCTGCAGCTTGGCAACAAATACTGTGGTGCAGACGTACAATGCTGGCCGTCCTGTCTGGAGCTGCTGCTGGTGTCTGGATGATACAAACTACATCTACGCTGGACTGGTCAACGGCTCTATCATGATATATGATTTGAGAGACACCAACTCCCACGTCCAGGAACTAGTCCCTCAGAAGTCTAAGTATGGCATAAGGATTTTTTTCATTCCTCTCAACTTCACTAATGTACATTAAGCTAAACGTAGCTTCTTCATAAATCACACAGCAATTGTAAAAGTGTAAATTGTTTTATGCGAATCTCTTGTTCAAAAACTTGAATTTAGCACAGATGTGAGAAGTCTCTCATGAGGTTGCATCATGGTACGTGTATAACTTAGTACAAGTGCTTGGCACCCGCATCTCTTTAAGGCACATAGTGGTCAGCAAAGGACCCGCCGGTGCAGCCTAATCAGGAAAACTGCATTTATTTTGGAACTGGTTTTGGTATTTAATTTGGAAGGGACAAGTTACAAGAGGTGTGAGACGCTGATACCTCCATCTCTTCTACTCAGGGGATCAAAGGCTGATTTACACCCATTTGATGTGGGCTGTCTGTTTCTTTAGAACATAAGGCTCAGTAGTTCAGTTGAATGTCACTTAGTCTTGATAAGTTGGGGTTCCTTGAAGGACCTGGAAGGGGGTTCCTTGAACCTTGGGGTTCCTTGAAGGACCATTTTGTAGCCTGCTTAGGGCCCTTTTGTTGCAGTGTGCTTGAGGGATGCGAGGCAGGCGGCCAGCGTGGCTGCAGCGGGCAGCACTGACTCTTGCCAATCACACTTTCAGGTGCCCCATGGTATCGTTGTCCTATCTGCCCCGGATGGCCTCAGGGTGGCTCCCTCATGGTGGAATCCTAGCTGGGACCTTGGAAGGAGCCTGCTTTTGGGAACAGAAAGCTGACAACTCCTACCGGCCTCATCACCTGCCGCTGGAACCGGGAGGATGCATCGATATTCAAACAGAGATCAACACACGGCACTGCCTCGCCACGTACAGGCCCAGTACGTAATGCCACACATCTGCAGTGTGTTTGTGGCCACGTTGGCCTGCTCTTTGTTGAGTTCAACAGCAGCTCTGGTGCTGAGGGCACAGCAGAAACGTAGTACCTGCCCTAGCCACAGCAGCGAGCATCTGCACATAGATAAGAATTGGGTGAGGGCAAAAGAGGCAGCTGCAGGGTGGTGTTGCTCGTATTCCTACAGTTCAAACTTCTCTGCAATTAAACTTTCCAAAGGTTACCTTTCTGTTTCTGCCGCGCAGGTAAAAATAACCCATGTGTGCGCTGTGTGATGATGGAACTGACTAGCAGCCCTCTGACGGAGGACTCTGAAGACGTGGTGTGTTCTTCAAACCCGGTTCAGACTTTCAGCGCTGGGCCCACCTGCAAGCTGCTGACCAAGAACGCCATTTTTCAGAGCCCAGAGGAGGATGGCAGCATCTTTGTGTGTGCTGGCGATGAGGCATCTAATTCCGCCCTGGTATCTCTCATTCCTTTCAGTGTGGTGGAGGGTTTTATTGCAATTCCTAGGGGAGAAGCCTTATCGGTCACAGCAGCAGTGTGTTTTGGTGGGAATTGTCACGCACGTTACCCTGTGCAGGTCGGTCGGTTGTACTCACAATAGCAGGTGTAGTGTGGGACACCCAATATTAGCCAAAGCCTGTGGTCCACATCCATGGAGAGGAATGCAGGCACTGAGCCCTGGATTCCACCAGAGGAATGCCGTTGGGCACACTGGCACAATTGGGCGATAACTGGTGTAATGTAGACTTGGTGGGATAGCTAATGCGGTAAGTGCTGTGAGGGATGGCTGCAGGCTCGTCAGGAATGACAGGGAAGGTGAGGAGAAGGGTTGCCCTTCGTTGGATCCAAGCTGCTTTTTCCTGAGGGCGGACAACAGGCTGCAGGAGAGCTCGTGAGTCGGGGTCAGAGGAGAGGGGAGGGCCGTCAGGGTGACGTTGTGCTGTCAGTCTATTAGAGACCATCCGAGCAGGGTGTGAAAGTAGAGGAAGGGTCCTGTAAGTAATTTGAGGAAGGTTTGGTTTTTTTCTCTAGGGGAGAGGAAGGTCTGTTTGGGATGGGAGGGGAGGATCCCGCGGTGTTTGACTGTGTCTGTCCCACAGCTATGGGATGCTGGCAGTGGCTCCTTGCTGCAGAAGCTGCAGGCTGACCTGCCCGTGCTGGATATCTGCCCCTTGGAAGTCAACCAGACCCACCTCCTGGCTACGCTGACTGAGAAGACGGTGAAGATCTACAAGTGGCAGTGAGAGCGGTCCCGTGCCTGCCTCGGAGAGGCTTCCCAAATATGCTGCTGATTAACCCTACACAACCCCTGCCGTCCTGCTCGTGCTGCTTACAGGAAACGGGAGTCGCTACAGCACCTTTCTGGTGGTAGGCTGGAACTGGGACACGCTGGTGCCTGGAGCGGTTCCCTTCTTCCTCCGTCTTCCTTTTTAGGTCTGCCCTTATTTCTTCTTTGGCCAGTTCTTTTTTCAGTCAAACTGCGCAAGCTGCGACAGCACAGCAATACTCGGACTGTCTCCAGCCTGTGTTGCTGCACTTTTTTTCCCAGTGTGAATACAGCACAGGGACTCGCAAATTTTTCCTACAAATCAACAAATGAAGAGGCACTCACAGACCTAAGGCTCCCGCTGCACTTTCTCGTGGAGTCCTGCTGTGATAACCGGGTGACGAAAAGGTGGCAATATTGGCATCTCGCTAGCGTGGCTGATGCTCAGTGTAAAAGCAAGTTCACCGCTTTGGAGAACGTACTCCTGCGTTCTTGGGAAGGTCTAGGGTCAGTTGGCAGTTACCCCCTCGTGAGGACAGACCCTGTTTTGTGGCCGTGGAGAGAACAGGCTTGGAAAATCCACAGAGAACACTTTTGTGGCTTTTTTCCATGAGCGTATAGTTTGCACTGTAATTCCTTAACTCTCTGCCCCCATTGCTTTTCCCTCCTCTCTTCCCTGCTTCACCCGCAACCGAACTCGGACGGTTTGGTTGTGGAAAACAAAACTAGGGAAGCACAGGTAAAGAGCAGGAGATGATCAGTGTACTGCTGGCTGCTGCAGTCCGTGGTGGCCTTCCTTAAAGACAGCAATGGACTGAAACAGCCAGTACCTTGGGAAAGAACGAAGAAGGTTGGCTGCTTTTTTTGACGTTGGGGTTTTCTTTTCCCCTTTGAGGAACTGGTGGAAACTCGGGGATTTCATCCGCTTGGTTTCACTGACCTTTTGCCTTCCTTAAATCCTATTTGCCAGCTCACCGGCCGGTCACAGCCAGCTGCCAGTTGGATTTGTGGGCAAGCGTGCTGTGGACTTGCTGCTTCGAGTAAATCTGAGCCCCTCGGGTGGGATCCCAGCTCGGGGGATGTGTGCTGGCCTTAGCACCCTTCCCATCAATATGCTGAGAATGCTTATCTCCAGGTCAGACCAGGAAAGAGGACTTAGGTTTCATTTTATGTCTAACAAAAGCAAACTTTTAAGGCTGTGGGAAGGTGCCAGGCGAGTTCCGTGTGCTGGAAAGGTGTCCCGGGCACAACTCCGCCTCTGGCTGCGGAAAGCAGCAGCCGTCCTCTTCGGAGTGAGTGTGCCACCACTTCAACTGCCAGAACGATTTTATCTTCTGAAGTCCGGGACTTGCACAGGATGATCCCATTCACGTCTTACCTCTTAAAAAATGAGATTGCGATGATCTCTGCTTAACTTTATATTTTTCTGTAGAGTATTTTGTTCTTATATTTTTTTATATACTGTAAAAATAAAATGTTTATAGTTACCAAATATAACTGCTGCTGCTGCACTATAAAAATACGCCTCGGCAATATGCGCTGCCCATCTTGTGACCGTAAATAAGCATCCCCGGGTACAGGTGAGGTTTCTCACGCTTTGTATTATTTCCAAGTCACACTCGGCTTCAAACGGAAATAATGGAGGGTTTTAGTGAACCGTGAGAGCTCGCTGAGCTGCGCCACTCTCGCCGGGTGAGGGGAGAAGAAAGGGTTGTGCAAAGTCCGGCCCCACACCTGGGACATCCTTTTAATCAGAAATCAACTCGCTGAGGTGGGACTTTTTGGCATTTTTAACAATGATCAGGAACAAAGGGTTAGTAGAAAGAATATCATGGTGAGAAGGTCTCTGGTAACGCCAGCTGAAACCAGAGAGAGCAGGCTGCTCTGCCAGTTCAGTGCAATGAGCTGCTTGTTCTCAGCCACTTCTTAACCTCTTCCTCCCAGAAAAAATGCGGAAAATTTTCAAGTCATACAGGAAAAGGAATTAAAAGGCCTCACAGCTTTTGATTTTTTTTTTCTAGGTAGCACTTGTTTTCTACTTTATACTGCGCCACGGGAATAAGAGGTACAAACTTAAACACTATTAAAATAAGGATGGAAGATGACCCTTTCAAACGTAGAATTTAAGAAAACCTCCAAAGATTTAAGATGTGAAGAACCTTGTAACACTGCCCGAGACACGGGTTTGCAGCAGGCCCTGGGAAAGAGCACCTAAATTGCCTGCAGAAACCCATCAGCATCGAGGACTGATAAAAGGTCAAACGTGTTAATTAAATATTTGCTCATCTCTGGCTGGAGTCAAAGGGGCAGAGTCTGGGATGGAAGGAAGGAAGAAATCGGTGTCTCGACAGGATGCAGGGCAGCTCTCGTTACAGGCTGAGCCGTTTCTCTGCTGTTTTAGGCAAGAAGCCGCTCTGTGGCTATTTCTGCCTCTGTCTCTGGGAAGATTTTGTTATCGCGGAGCAGGGCGGCCCCTTGGCAATTCCTGTAGTAAATCTGATGTGAGGCGGTAGGTGAAGCTGGGCAGCGCTGTGCTTCCTGCACAGGCATTTTGAAATTTTATTTTTCCAGGCTGTGACGAGGGAGCACCTCTCCTCGTTTTTAATTCTTGCAAAGACCAGGCCTAAGGGACAGCATTGGCCAGAGCTGGAGGGCAGAAAAGCCTTCCTGGAGGGCGGAAAAGCAGCTGTTTTATGTGTTTGAACCAAACTGGATTAAAACCAGGCAAGTGAAACAAGCAGCATAATCCCAACATGGTTACGCTGAGGTAGCCGGAGCATCCCAGGGGCATTTCATATTGGTCTCCTTTTTGGTTTGCAAAACCAAACCTGGCCAAATTTTCTGCTGATGTAGATGAGCAGATTTTCTACAAGGCGGTAAACCCTGTATCAGCCCTGGCTTTTGTGAAGGAGCGGGACTATGAGGAAAAGGAGTTCAGGGAGGAGGAGAGGGGAAACAAAGGAGCGAGGAAGTGAAGCCACGATTTCTGTTGGGTTTGGTTTGCGTGGAATGGCAGAACAAGTAAAGGGGGAAGAAGAGATTTCACTGCCCCGAGAGGCGGGGGGAAAGGGGCAAGGGCTCCCCTGCTGGGACGGCACTTCTGACGTCTATTAGCAAATCGGCACTTTCCAGCTAAATTGTGAATTAGTTGAGTGCTCGGCCCCGCTTTGAGTCCAGCCGCATCCCTAAATATTGCAGAGTTGCCTGCAAAATCGAGCCGGGGGGGGTGCGTGTGTGTGTCACAGCGCCTTGGCCACTGTCCTCCCCTGCGAGCGCTCAGCCCCGCAAAGCCAAGCGTGTTGGTGTGAACAGCCTCCCTGTGTTAAGATAACAATATTTATCGTGGTTTGTTTGCTTTTGAGATAAAAGATATTTCAAGGTAACGCTGAGAAGGCAGAACTGCGGGTGCCTTGCGTGTTACCGAGCACTGGGTGCTGCGGGGCAGCTGCCCGCAGGAAACTCCTGCTCCGGAGCAGGGGAGGAGCTCAGCGATAAAATCTTGGAGCCGCAGCAGCATCTGGAGAACACCAAGGGGATGTGGGATGTTGCTCCTAACCCATCTCTTGCAAAATAGTGTCTCTAAGCAACAAAAAACCTTATCTAGTCCTTGGGACAATCTTAGCAGGTAACAGACTCTGTCCTGCCTGTGCTGGTCAAGACGAGCGAAAAAAAGTCTCCAACTAATTTCAGTGATTATCCCACCCAGTGAAGTGTGATTAATTTGAGGATCCAGGGGTTTTCAGTCTCGCATCAAGTCCAATGTGGCGTTTCCGCTCGCGGCAGAGGTGGCGGAAGGGGGAGCGAGCCCCCCGTGCCTCCGACGGCGTCACGCTGGGAGCAGCCCTGAGTGCTTGGCTTGAAGGCAGGAGCCGTGCTGGGAAAGAATTGTGGCAGGTTGGAGGAAGAGTTGGAAACTTGCCCGTTTTTAATTCCTTTTTGGTTTTTTTTAGAGGTAGGTGCTAACTGCAACACAGACCTGTATAAATACGCGGGGCAACAGGCTCTCCAGGAACGACCTGGGGCTTCCAACGCTTCGTGAAGCGAAGACGCGTCACCAGCGTCACTCCTTTGTGAAAAACACAAATGTCAGGTTGGGCTGGATGAGGAGTTGGACGTAAGAGGCGCGGAGCTCCCCTTGCGCTCACTCACGAGGTTATAGCTGGAATATTGTCTCCCGTTTGGCCGCAGCTTCCTCGGAAGCTAAATCCTGCCGTGGCCATCTGGTTATTTCCTAACACGGACGAGCAACAGTGCTGCGGGACTCTGACCTACGAGAAAAGCTGAAAGGAGGCGAGGCTGAACCTGTGCAGGTTGTGCAAATAAAACACGGAATCCCGAGCCTCGGCCATCAAGAAAAAGCGCTGAACGGCAGCGGTAAGGAAGCACAGGGTAAGGAAGCACAGTAGCGTGTGCTGGTCAGTTGGGACAGGCTGAGGTTGGGGGGGGACCCTTAGCACTGGAGGGGGGGCAGCGGAGCCAGTCTGAGAGGGAGAGCGCACTGTGTGGGGAGCCAGCCAAGATTGGGAACGGAGCCCATGGGAGCGAGTGGTCTGTATCCAATTAAAAATTGGAGCATCTCCTCTGCGTGGATGAGGGAAGAGCCTTCCTCCTCCCCAGACGCTGCTGGGAAGGAGCAAGAGGGGCCCCCCAGCAGCTCGGCTCACCCCCACCTCTCCGCAAAGCTGGGGGCTGCGTAAATGGGGTTTATTGCTTGATGTGGTGAGGCTTAAAAGTGCTGCCTGCTCCAAAAGCAGGCGGCTGCACCCAGCGCCTGAGCGCCTTGCTGGTAAAACACTTAAACTGTGGCAATAAAGCAGGGAGCCCGCGCGGAGGCCGAGGGGCTGCAGGTGCGATGAGCCGCTGGGGTTACCGGCACGGGCGGAAATGTCGCTACCTGCAAAGAAATAACCTCTTCTGCCCGCCGCGTGGACACGCTGAGCGTAGGGCTCTTCAGGAAATGCTGATTTAATGGCGGGTCGCGCAGGGTGTTAAAACCCAAGGTTGGGAGGAGGTTTCCCCCTGAGCTCGGCAGAATCACAGAATCACTGAGGTTGGAAGGGACCTTTAAGTTCATCAAGTCCAACCATTAACCCCCCCTGACAAAAACNAAGAAGGGAGCCGTATCCCTGCTCCCCTCCGTCCCTGTGCTGCGACGGATGGAGGAGCGGAGCCAGCTCTTGCGCTGGGCCAGCTCTTCAAACAGCTTCCACTAAGCCAAACGGGCTGCCAAGCACGGCTGGGTTTCACTGGCTTTTGTCTTCAAGTGTTCCCAGCTGTGCGGCCCCGGGTGCCAGCCCAAAGCCGCTCTCCCGAGCTCTGTGTCCCAGCGTGACACTCAAAGGCAAGAAGCGCGGGGACTTTGCTGGCTGAGCCCCCCCTTCCCTCTGTTCTCATCTCTCCCCGGACAAGGCGGGTGCAGGTTGGTGGCCCCGGGGGGCTCCAGCTTGCTCTGGTGTGGGTTAGACGGCTGGTGGCATCCCCAAAAAGGAGGGCTTTGGCCAGGCAGGACGTGGCAACCTGGGGCGAGAAGGGAGTAGCCCTACAGCTCAGCATCACCCCAGCTCACTGAGCCACGGCAGACCCACGGAGCGCCCTGGCACCCGGGGAAAAGCTGATTTTGGACCAATGCCGGCTGGTGCTGGGAAAACTGCTCCCGGAATCAACCAAGCAGAGGAATTGAGATGGGATTCTCCCTGGGCTCCTGCTTCTATCTGCTGTCGGAAGCAAAGATTTCAGGGCAGACCCATCCCGGGAGAGTGCTGTGAGCTGGTCCGGTGAGATCCTGCTGCTGGGAGACTCTGAGGGCACCCAAAAAACCCGTGTTTGCTGGGCTGGTGATGGACTTCTGTTCCGTCGCTGCTGCTGACCCAAAACCCCGGCAGGTATTTTTTTACCGAGAAAAACAGAAGTCTGGCCGGCGGGGCGGAGGGGGCCACGGCATGACCGAAACGCTGCTGCAGAGGTTGCACATACGGCTTTTAGGCTGTTCGCCACCAAATTCAGCGTCCAACTCCCTCTCACTGCCCTCGCAGGAACTTGTAGATCCCGCCTACAAGGGGATCAGCCACTGTCGATCCCGCTCCGGGGATGAGATCGCTCTTACTGGAGCTCCCGTTTCTCTCCGTCTTTGCTTCTCTCCCTGAGGAAAACCCGGAGCCGCCATCGAGCACGATGTGCCAAATCCTGGCTCCAAAACAGAGGGTCCGGCACTGAAAGGGCAGGAGGTGCAGCCCAAAATGTGATTTTTCTGCCCTTTTTTGGCTGATTGCTCCCTGGAGGATGCCCCAGGGCTGGGCTACCCCGGCCTCTCAGCCCTTGCCCACCATCATTCAGGCAGTCATTAGTCAACATTTTTGGGGTATTTTTCCCAATGTTTCATTCAAGTTTGGGGTTTTTATTGACCAGCTATTCGATATTTTTTTTTCTTCATTGTTCCGCGTGCGGCCCCAGGTTTTCTGTTCGTCCAACCCCGCTCCAAGCACCATTTCCTCACAGCCTTTCCGTCCCCCTCCAGCACCGGGGCAGCCAAGGGCTTCTGAGGCGCGCAACGACCCTCCCCAACCCCCCGAGAAGGGCACTGCGAGCTCCGTCTCATGGGTGGGAATCGAGAGATTTTGGGCAAAAACTGGCCGCAGCTTCTGGATTCCCGCTGTGGGAGGTGTGGGGCAGGGCTGACTCCCCTGAGGAGGGGTGGGGGGGTGTGTGTGCTGGGGGCACGGCCCCTCACGGCCCCTGCCACCGTCCTGTGGGGCTGATGGGCTCTGGGCGCTACCGTGGGGCTGTGATGGCGGTCGGGGGCCATAATGGCGGCCGGGGTCCATGATGGCGCCTCAGCCCCCTGAGGCGACGGCGGGAGGGGCGGGGGGCGAAGGGGGCGTGTCCACCTCAAACCCCGCCCATTCGCTTCACAGAGGGGCGTGTCCCAAGGAAGGGGGCGCGGCGCGGTGACGTCAGCCTGATTTGCATACGGCGTGCGTGCCGTTAGGTGGGCGGGCCGGCCGCGCCGGAGGTGGCGGATCCAAGATGGCGCCTTGCGGACGTGTCCGGAGCCGTTGCCCGGGCCCGGCGCTCCTCTTGCTCCTGGCGCTGGCGACGCGGGCGGCGGCGGGCGGCGGGCTTCCTCCCGTAGGCCCCGCTGTC
>VXBO01011379.1:162958-199573 GCA_013400135.1 Rhinoptilus africanus | reverse complement strand
GTAGGTGGGCCGGCGGTGGGGCCGGGCGCGCCTGGCCCTCGCCTTCCCCGCGGCGGCGGTTCGGGCAGCGGGTGGAAGCTGTCGGAGGAGGCGGTGTGCCGGGAGGACGTGGTGCGGCTCTGCTCCAAGCACAGCTGGGCCAACAACCTCGCCGTCCTCGAGTGCCTGCAGGACGTCCGTGAGGTGAGGGCCGGGCCCCGGGGCCGGGCCTACCCACCGCGGCGACGGCGGCGAACAAAGAGCGGGGCTCCGCGCCGCCCCGCCCGCCCTTATTTACCTCAGGATTTGGGGGTTTAAAAGCGGGGGTTGCTTGTAGGCCGCCGCCGGCCGCGCTTCCCGCCCCGCGGTGGGAAGCGGCTGTGGTGGCTCCCTGTGAGGGGGGACGGGCCGGTGAGGGGGGGCGCTGAGGGCAGGGGGNGGCCCCGAGGGAGGCACCCCCCCCTCTCTCGGCACCCCTGGGCTCTGCGCTCCCCCCCCAGCAGCGCCCTCCTGAGAGGGAGAGGTGTCGGTGGGGTGGCTTTGTTATGGCTTGGGTGCCTCGGAGGGTTGTCCCGCTTTGGGAGGTGCGGGGAGAGCCCTGGGTGGTGCCGAGGAAAGGTGCCTGGCTGGCAGCGGCCTGAGAAGATTTTTATTTGGGCTTCGTGTTCTCCTTTTCGCGTAGAGCTCGGCTGCAGAGGTGGTTGGTTTCCAGTGCTTGTTTGTGCATCTATCAGAGGAGATACACAATCTGTAGCCCTGGCTTAGTTTACGCAGGGAGGTTGGCTGGGCAGCCCGTTGTTCCCAAGCATTTCCCGTGAGTGGTTTAAGTGTTAACTCAAGAAAAAAAAATTGAGTTGCCACCTCAGGGTCTTTTCTAGCCCCATCGTTTCATTCATTCAGTTTGAAGAAGGGGGAAGTGTCTTTGAGCCGATTTGTTATCGAGGTCTCACTCGTTCTTGGTTCCTCTGCTGTGAAGTCCAGGAATGTCCGGCTGGATCGGTTTTAACGGTGTTTTATCAAGTGGCAAATGCAGTCGGGGAAAACCTGTGCTCTTTTCTCATCCGTCATTGCAGAGACAGCAGATGGCAGTGACTTAATGGTTACTCTCATCAAGGGGGAGTCTTAAACCAATAACTGTCAGTGATTACTTCCTTGCTTAAAATCCCAAAATAATTTAAATTTTTGTCTAACATCATGTTTTAGTTTTGGGCAGGTAGTTTAGTAAGACACTCAAGGCAGACTTTTAAAATGAGTCCTGATGCATCTGTCACTGTTATAAAGCGCTCTGATATTTGCTTTATTAATAACTTGACCCTTACTGTGTTTTCCATCTGCCTGGGACCTTTTGGATCCCCTGATAGGGAGGCACCGTTTCAGAGGCTGCCCGTAAAGGAGGCGGCACACAAGGTACCAGCCTGCCAAAAAGGCAAGCTCTTGTTGTTCCTTCCTTTCCAGTTGTGTGGCCCCTCCCTTTTCACAGTTCCAGTGCTTGTTGGTTTTCTGACATTTTGCCGAGGTGAACCTTTCTGTCGTCTGGTTTATCAGCTTTCTGCTGGGATGGTTTTGTGGTGTTACTGAGTTAGGCGGGCTCACAGAGGGAGGTGAATGCAGGGCTAGGGCACAGGGCTGTGCAGGGAGAAGCCAAAGCTGAAGGGATGCTTTGCATCACACTTTATTTTCAGCAAGTACAAGCCCTGACATTGGTTTTGCATATCTCAGGAAAACTCCACTCTCTTTTGAATGTTAAATCTTGCTTGTGGTCTTCCTTTTCCCCTCTCGAAGCTAGCCTTCGTGTCGGTAGTTTGCTGGCTCCTGGTCTTGTCTAGCTGTAATGCTGTCTGATATCCAGCGCTGGAGGTGAATGGTTTCCTGGGATGACATCCCAGGCATCGATGGGACGTCTCGGGGTTGGTTGGGATTGAGTTTTCTCTCTGAAGGTGCCCGCCTGCAGCCTTGTCCGTATTTGTCAGCCCGTGAAGGGCCCTGTCAGCTGATGTGGTGGGCTGGATCCTGATGTAAAAGCGACTTCCCAGAGTGCTGCTCTGAGAAATTAATTAAAATAACTATCTTCTCTGTATCCCTACTGTTTGACTCTTGATATTTAGGCTCTGAATAAGTCTTGAGTTGTAAACATTGGGTGGCAAGTGGGGTGATGTGGAACAGGGTCAGATGTGCCTCAGAGGGTTTCCTTTGTATTGGAGGTGACAGCAGAGGAAATAAGTGACGTACTGGCTGTTACTGTTGTTGATATGACTTTTCATTTTGACCCTAGAGCATCTGACAGCTTGTTTGGACAATAGCAGCCAAGTGGCTGTTACATTTTAAAATGGATGGGGAACTAGTCTAAGTCATGCAAGCCCGCTAAAAAAAAGTTGGGCTATAGTAAATGGAGGATCTGGGGGAGCTGCTCGGTGTGTGATAGTGTCAGCGAGGACAGTATTTGAATGCTGCTTTGCTACAGGTAGCAGGTAAGATTTTTAGATGCAGTTAGGCTGCAGAAGCAGCTTTTCTTCCATAGATGTTTAAGATGATCTTATTTTTCTCATAAGAAATATTCCTCTAAAATGGAAAAACCTTCAGTTTGAAACCGGGAGCCATACTAAGGGCCATCTAGATTATCAGTTGATTTTTCTTCTTGGTGTGATACGGAAAAGCTAGGGCACTTTTAAACTTGAATAATTACTACTTGAGACCTTTCCTTTGAGTCCATAAACTATAGAGGAAAGAAACAACGTGCTTGTTTTGTTAGCCGGTGGGAATGCTGATTTATTAGCATGGATGTCTTTAAAGTAAGTCCTCCCTTGTTTTTGCTGGGTGGTTCTCCTGAATCTAAAGATCAGGAGTGTTGAGTCTGTGGTTGACTGGTACAGCAGCCTGTCGTGTGAGGCGAATGTTGAGAGAAGCTGTTTAACACAAATATTCAGCTAAGAGTTGTTTGAAACCCGAGAAAACAGTAAGAAAATAACCAAAATCCTAAATTTTAAAGTTTTGGTTTTGAGAGGTTATTTGTAGACTGTCAATTTAAAGTATTAACAACACAGATACGTAAGCACTGCATACTTTTAACATTTTTTTTTCAAGACTCCCAGACTGATATCAAATACTTTGCCACTGATTTTCCACCAAGTCAGTGAAATGCTTAGTTGATGTAGTGCGGAGTCCACTTCTGCAGGTGCAGAACTCTTCTGAAAGATAGAAACCAAGAGTCGATCGTGCTTTTCTGCTTCCTTTCCTTGTAGGAGAATGGGAATGGTGCTCCTTAGCTGGAGGAGATAGAGGTCAGAACTAGGCAGCTTAAACATCTTTGACTGTATTCAGAAAACAGAATCAAATGCATGTTTTGGTGCATTTTCCAGATGAATTAATTTCCATCTAGTTACAATTATTTGTGCACTAGATACGTTGCTGTTTGGAGTCACTTAAGTTTTGTCATCGACATTTTAATTGTTATCCAAATAACTTTATGCTAAGATATAAAAAGAGTAGCATGGGGTGGTGTATATTTCTGTTTTTTAAAAATGGGGTTTTTAAGTGCTTTTTTTCTGAAATGAGTCTGGTTGCTAGCCCGTTTCTAGAGAGACTTCAGAGCTTGCATTTCACTCAACATAGAGTGCAGCCTTTAAGCCCTTTTTTATGGGCTGCCTATTAAACTAATTTTCACGGTGGTTATAGTATAAATAAACCCATGAAATATTAATATATTTGCTAGGTAAAAATTCTTGCATGATTAATGATGATTTGCATTTAAAGCATGACGTGAGTTGTTGAATTTGAGGTAGGAAACATTAGCAGGTATGAAAATACCTTAACCAGCGTAGCTTTCTTTTGTGGCTTATTAGCGAGCGTAATTTTAATGTTAAAACATACCTTAGGTCTGATTAATCAGTGAATTAACTCAATGTCATAATTGTTGAGCTTTGCTTGCGTGACATTTGTAAAGGTTATGTAATATTTAAAGCATTATATCCATCTGTATAGCGCTAATGCATTATAGGCTAAATAATTTTTCTAAGATCAAACAGTCCTGGTTAAGTTGGGATTAGAGATCAAAGTTTTGGCCTCCCGCTACTTTCTTCATCCTGAATGGCTCTGTTTCTTTGGCAACACCTTTATGGCAGAGACGGTACAATTGAGCCTGAATGCTCTGCTCTCTGTGGAAAAATAAGGCTCTCTTGGTGTTGAGGATTGGGTTAAGAATAAAACAAGTTAATCTTAAAAGCTGTGTGCTTTCAGAATGGTATTTTTCCCGTTCTTTCAGATGCACAGTCGGTGTAAAGGGCCAGAAAACTCATTTGATGTGACTTAGAGACTAGGAACCGTGTAACGCTTGGTGGGTTGGAACTGATGCGTTTTTTCCATATAAATGTTTTATTCCTCACTTTATATCTACCTGAACTCCTTAAGTGTTCTGATAAAATAGTGCCAGTGAAATTACCTAAGTTCTAAAATTATAGATGGAAAAGAGAAACCAGACAATAATGTGCGCTTGGAGTCTTCATATCTTTTGGTAATACTATAGCTGTAGGGAAAGTCATGTGTGCTCAGTCCTGTGCTAGTTCTCTACTTTCTTGCTAAAGCTATTGGAATTGCGAAGGCCTCCCTGGAGTTTCTTGGTTGCGTAGAGGTGGATAAGTGTCATCTGTTCCAGTAGCTCCATTTATTTTAATTTTTCCCCTCTTTTATCTCTGTAATATATAGACTTGAAGGGCAAAGGTTTTGTTTTGACTCCGTATGTGACATCTCATATTTGAGCACGTACTCATGTTATTTCCGTCTCTCGCAGCTTTCCCATGCACAAGCGGAGGCTGGCATTTAAAGTACCTTTTTTGAGATGTCTGGGCTGTGGCAGCAAATGACTGTTTACCTGTCTAGAGCTGTAAGTAATTGAGGGCTGTGGATTAAACATAGCACGGGGGTGGGCTAGTTTTTAGGAATTGCAAATAGTCAAGATGCTGTTTACTGAGTTGGCCATCTCCTTCAGCACTTACAGTTTGGTTTTGTCCCACAAAACCTCCAGGCATTCTCCCTGGCTTTCGGGTGAGCTCTTGTGAATGTTCTCAGGGTGGTAATTACGTAGCTGCAGCATGGAGGCTGTTCTAGTTCTCCAATCATTACTATTGCAAAGGAGTAGGTAGTTAGTATTCCGGTGATGCTCTTACAGTGCCGACAGCATTATTATCTGGTTCAGATATCAACACACAAAGGGATTTGTTTGTTTCAAAAGCGATGATCAGAAACCTGGAAAACATACCTTAAGCTTTGCCAAGGACTTTGCTTACACCCGCTTTTCGAAGGGGTATTGACCTGGTGATGATTCAAAGCCACCTGCGCAGCACACGGGAGTTTAGGAACTCTTACATCCTTAAGGAAAAAAAAAAAGGAGAATTCTTACCTGTAGTTGAAGTTTAGCTAACTTAAAGTAAAAATGTGTTTTGATTTTAAGAGTTTGAGTTCATTATTGGGCTGCAACTGAATGCTAGAATCTGTATGAGTTGAACCCTGTGCACCTGTATTATCAATTTTCAGGTACCATTCAATCTCAAACTGAATTTAACGAAGAATTTCAGTGGTTGTACATTATGCACATTAATTTGAATGGTTGGGACTGGTCCCTTCTGCTTCCAACGTTCATAAAATGGAAGATGGCTCCATCAGTGTCAGTGGAAGGAAGTGGTTGGACCCTAGGAGGAAGGGACTGAGGTGACGAATTTTGAAAAAAACATATGACGACAGCAAAAGAGAATGATGGAGACAAGGCTGTAACGCTCTTGGAAGCTTTTCTCCTGAGGCTTGGCTTCTTAAGTGAGATTAGCAATATTTTTTGTTCTCTAGTTCTTGTTTTTCCTAGTGTTCAGATAGTGTAAGCCCAATTTCCTCCTGGCTTTTGTAGCTAAGCCTTAAAGTAAAATTCTAAATACACTTTAAAAGCCTGATTTGTGTTCGGGTTACTTACTTTGGCATCAGCCTTTGGCTTCATCTCAGGATGTAGCAATGTTTAAAAGTACCGGTTTTGTCT
This sequence comes from Rhinoptilus africanus, assembly GCA_013400135.1. Taxonomy (NCBI): domain Eukaryota; kingdom Metazoa; phylum Chordata; class Aves; order Charadriiformes; family Glareolidae; genus Rhinoptilus; species Rhinoptilus africanus. The sequence goes on along the minus strand of VXBO01011379.1, from coordinate 193,578 downwards.
TACTAAAGCCGTGTGTGAGCCGACTAGAGGGTAAGATGGGCTCTCTCCTGACAGGTTGCAGACTTGCTGTCTTGTGAACACAACATTAAACACAGGTTCTTAGTTCTCTATATCCTCAGCGATCGTAACATCACTGCGCTTCTGCTGATGCGAGAGAGTTCTTTCTGTGGGTTTTGGGAGTGGGGTGTGTTTGCTATTTTTTACTTTTGTGCTGTTCTTGGCATGCTGATGCTTGTGGTAGCTGGTTATATATCAGTTTGGCCTGGGATGTTTGGCTTAATAAAAGGGATTATCTTACAAGTCTGCTTCCTCTGGTGAGCTGGCACTCCTGTCCTCCTGCGGCTCTGAATACCAAGGAGGAAAGGAACGGAAATACAAGGGGAGAAGTAAAGTTCGATGCAGGCTGTGCAGTCTGAGCTTGGCTCAGGATGAACTGAGAAAGCTGTGTTATGCAGAGGTCCAGCTACGGGGAGGTGATTTACTGAGCCAAATCGCTGAGTATATTGAAAAGCAGGGACTCGGTTGGTTGTGACATTGGGCAGCTACAGCTGGATTGTGTTTTTCTCCACTTGCATCCTCTCCTCCCTCATACTGGGGGAAAGGCGGTCTCTCCAGCTCTGCTTTGGGTTGTCGTGGGTGGAACGGGATGATTTTTGAGGAAGGATTATTCTGGGCAAATTATCTGCTGTCTGTGTTTTCTAATGTAGAGATAAAGTCAGATATTCTTTATGTTATAGCTTTCCTCTACATGAGCACCGCTTCCTTGGTGGACTCGACTTGTTTTGGTCTTTGGAAAATGTGTGCTTACTTTTGAAAAAGCTTTGTGGTTATTCTTCCTAATAATAAACCCCAAAGAATTGGATGAATAAAAGGTCTACGTAATTGCCTTTTTATTTGAAATCTTGCCTCAAAATAGTTTTTTGATCTTCTGACTAATCCAGTTTTAAGGTCCATGGAGTTGGTTGCTATGGTATTAAAACCATTCAGTTCTGATCACTGATAACTTTTTTTTTTCATTATGAGATACTTTTAATTTTCGGATGTTTAGTTTGCCAATATCCACAGCACTGTGAGGAGCAGAGATCCTCCCTTCCCCAGGTACCAGCCTGCAGCATAATGGCAACCTCTCTTCATCCAGCTAGTGGATGAAACCCCACGCTGTTCTACTCCCCAGCAGAGGTGAAATTCGTAAAAGCTGTGTCCTGGCATGCTGGTGTCTGAAAGTCTGCAGCACCGAGCTTAGGAATTTCCTTCCGTATAGTTAGAGAGGTGTCTCTTTTCTCCACGCTCTGTTTTGGGGGTGTAGAGCCTGAGCTTATCATACTTTTTTTCTCCTTCGGATTAGTGTATCTTGTAGCTCTTACAGCTTTGCAAGCTTAGATTTCATGTGGTTGCATTAGAGTGCGTTACTTGGTGGTAATATCTAAAATTTTGCCTTAACTGTACATTTGATATCTTTATTATTGTCAGTGCCGTGGCTTAAGACCAGTGGTACACATTTAATATCTCTTTTGCCAGGTAACAACATAGAGACAAATGAACATTTATCATGCGGGACAGGAATGTTTATTTACTGCGTTTGTTATTGTTTGCATCTTGGCCTGAAACAATGAATAAGAACTGCTGAGGTGGCAAAAAAGGTAGTATTTATTGTAATAAGTATTCATAGTTTCTCTACATGCCTGAAGTATTTTACACTTTTGCAGTTCATGGTAGAACTGCGTGCTTGTCTGAAAAACTTCTTGTAGTTTCCTTATTTGATTCTCAGGAGTTTTGAGTCTCTTCTAGAGAATGCAGCTGGCTATGTTGATATAATTAAGTACTTATATGTAACAGGGTAGGTTAATAACAAATAGCTGTTCAGGCCCTGCTATACAGAACCATTCAGGCAAATGGTGCTGTCTTTTGTTTAAAAAATAATGCCTAGCTTAATCCAGGGGCAAGTTTGCTGTCTAGATCTCTTGAATCTTAGCAGGAGGCTCACCAGCCTTCATCACACTCGGTAGTTTGCTAATTGAGACTTTCTTTTCTAGAGTGTCCTGTTAGTGCAGGGTAAAATACTTTCCACCAAGTGAACTGCAAAACAGACTCAGCAGAGCATGCATTCTTTTAAGTGTTGAAGTAATTGCCCTACAAAAAGTTTTGATAGAATTAAAAAACCAAAACCAACAAACCCCACTTGGCTTGTAGACCTTCTGTAACAGTCTGGGCTTGATTTGAGCTGAGTCAACTTCTGTCACACTGTTTTCAGTTGAGCTGAAATAAGATCTGGAAGAAACTTACAGTAAGCTCTTTCATTATGAAATTTTTTTTTTTTTTTGCTTCTGTCGATGTCTGTGTGGCCTATCTGCATGGGTTATAAAGTCAGAAAAACTAATCACCTTCAAGTAAAATCACCTCCACACCAACCACTGTTGTCATAATTTACAACTTGAATTGTTCATGAGACTGCAGTTCTTCATGTTCATGACGATTTAAACAAATCAATATTAACGCCATCCTCCTGTTGCTGAATTCAGACAGGCTAGTCAAAATCTGGTCTCCATTGATACAAGGTCCTGGGTAAATGCAGGTGGAGACAGCTGCTGACCACGAGTTTTATTTGTCTGGCATTTTATATTGCTATTCACGTACGACATTGTGTTGACTCTGCTGCTTCTTTTGATTGTTACTTTTGAACTGGTGCTAGGAGCACGGTATTTTTGGTGCTTCAGTACTTGAGACACTTGAAGGGTGGGATGTTGGGTCCCTCACCAAAACACAGCTATTCGAATTCATGATGATGTCTGTCTTACCATACCGAACTCTGCAAGAGTCATCTCTGTGTAAGCAACAAGTAGCTGATGCAGCCTTTCCTGCTGCCACTCTTCAGACCAAAAGTCCGGTCCGCTTTTCAGCACCGTGCATAGCTGCAGCTAGGGTCAGTAAAGAAGCGTGGAAAAGTCTTTGAGTTGTGTGTTACAGTCAGCAACCAGAACTACGTTCTTAATGAGTGCTGTAGCACAACATACAGGAAAACCTTTTTTAGCCGGTGTGGACCTGGGCAAACTCAGCATGCTGTAAAGTGTAGTTTGAATGGGAGATTTCTTATGGCAGCCTTAACGATCCATTTTTTCTGCTTAAAACAGTGAGGTGAATTTTCTGCAACTGCTTCTGAGGCAAGGATTCAGCAGAATAACAGGTCAGTGCTTACTGGAGGGAAGTATATGTTAGGAAATACTTAACAGCAGTCGCTGCTGTAAAAAAAAAAAAAAACAAACCAGAGCTGTTTGAGTCACTATCTGCAGCAGAAGATCTTGTGAATGTAGTAACATTGCTTATTTTTTTTTTTAACTGAAGGCTTCCAGGCAGTGATCAGCAGCCACCTTCACTTACTTGTTCTCTGTTTAGTTGTATGAAGCAACATTATTTTTCTTTAAAGCCCAAAACCAAAAACCTGAAACATCAGTTTATGCTGTAAGTCTTCCCTGCATTTTTATGAAACTTGGGAACTGGAATGGGACTCCCATGGTGAATGTTTGTCCTCTTTCTAGGAATCTCAATGATAACAGTGTCACCTGGGAAGGTGTGATACTAGGGAATATACTTTTCCCTCAACTGATTAACAGCTCTAAAGGTGTATGCTCATTCTAATGTTATTGTTAATAGCCTTAATTAGATGTATATGCGCAAAATACTGGTTGTGGGGGAATGTGATTCTGCACTCTCCTTGTAGAAGGCAAGAAAGGCCTTGCTGTGTTTCCTATTTTTGCTTCCTGACTCTTTAAGTGTGCTTTAGCAGACTCCAGACGTACGGTGAACCCTCTCTGACTGCCGGCAGAGCCGCAGGGGCAGACGCCCCTGGAGTAGTGAGGAGTTTGTTCTAGCTCAGGTACTTGGCAGCGTGGCTTGAGCTTGTCCACATCAAACCCTGTCCGCGTGTTCTGAGGCTACGTTGGCTTCCTTTCTATGAGCAGCTCATTGGTAAGGCCTACATAAAGAGGAAAGCAGACAACAAGCCACAAACAACAGGAGTTTTTTGTTTCCCTCCCCTCCTCCAGGCGTTTGTGAATTCTTCCAGTCTCCTGCAGTATAAAACCATAGTCTAAACTTGTTCTGCTAGGGACAGTGCCCGTGGAATTTAAATTCTTCTCTTTGTGTCAGCTCTTCCCAAAGTAATTTCCCCAAATACTTTCCTCCCTTGTGACGTTCCAGTGAAATCCACAATGACTTTGTGATGCCTTCAAAGATCATTTAATAAATGTTGTCTTCTAATATCTCTTTTGCTCACTAGGGTTCGCAGTATCTTAAACTTAGAATACCTGCAAAAGGCATTTTCTGAAAACTTCCTAAGAATACTGGAGAGCTCAGGTTGGCTGTGTGGTGTTGGGAGGAGCGTTGAACCTGGATTTCGCTGTTGTGTAGTTGAAAGAGAAGGTGAGAATCAGTGCTCCAGTCACTTTACCTACTGACTGTTGGCTCATCATAGGTGTATTATCCAGTGTGTTGTCTGAAGTGGTTTAGGGCTAATGGAAATACACAAAAACCTTCCCATGGCTTAGAGCTGTACATCATGGGTAACTTTAAATAAATGTGGCAGTGTGTTGTTGCTGTCTTCAAGTGATCTTTGGTCAGTTGGGAGATTGGAGTTTGATCTCTTCTGCATTACCTAGTGGGACCAGTAATTTGGAACTGGGATTGTGTTTTGGAGATCAAAGTTTTGGATTGTGGAGGGGGTAAACCCCCTTTGTGAACTTTAATATTGAGCTATTTGAGCAGAATGGTAAAAAAGAAAGATGTTAAAAGCAAGGTAGCAGATAGCTTAGACTGTTAGATATTAAAATGTTTGAAAACCTCTATATATCTTAAACTTTATTGCCTCAAGTTTAAGGCAGAGGATTGTTGCATATACCTTCATTGTTCCGATCTTAAATTGGGCCGGAAGAGTCTTTCCCAACTGAACTTGGGGAACCATTTAAAATAAACTTGCGGAGGCTGGTTAATTTTATGATTCACTACCTTGGGAACCATGTTGCTGGGAGTATTTCTGAAGAGCACTTTTGGGGTCTGGCATGGCTTTCTGTAACTTCTTTGTTTGTATGTTGCACGCCTTTTGTTAGCATTAAAAGCCATAGAATAAAATGAATCGAGAGGTTATCCTTGAAAGGTATCTAAATTAATAACTCGGAGCTGTGAGAACACTGCACGTGAGTAAAATTTGGGCAGTGCGAGTACGGTGCTGTTTGCTCCTGTATTTACAGAGCTGCTTGTTTTGTTTTGCCCACTATTAGAAGTTCATCAATTTGGGTCCTATCCCTTGGTAGCACTATTTTCTGGATATGTTTTACTACACAATCAGATTTGAATCCAGGACTTCAGTAGTGAGATTCCTTCTGTGTGCAGCGGTGAATCTGAAACCACATGGACATGTGCGCCGTGTGAGTTGTCCGTAGATCAGCATCTTTATAGGAAGGGATTGGGGAAGGTGGAGAATTGAACAGCACAGCAACTTTTCCCAGTCATGAAGCCATCTGGAAACGAAGGGAGGGACAACCATGATGTCGGGGTTATTATCTCGCTGCTTCTAGAAGCTGATGTGCAGATATCGAGAGGATCCAATCTCGGGCAGGCAGTACTCTTTGCCACTCATTCCCAGCTGGGACTTTAAACTTCTGCTGGGATACTAGAGCGCTAGGCTTGTGTTGAGCATCTGGGCATGTAGCCATCACTAATAGTCAGGGTGGACACTCTTATTAGTTCATTTTGTGGGGATTTTTTTCAACACAGAATTTTTCATATCCCTTATTACTCAAATGTCAAACCACAGCTATGCTAGCCAAGTCATCTTAATTAAGTCTTTTCAGGTCAAGGTACAGGAGATATTATTCTACCTTGCTTTTGTGTGGAAAATTCTCATTTTTCTAGAAATAGACTGTAATCTTCTGTGATACTGATAAAATCATGGAATTGGCCCGATGTCGATGAATACACAGTAGCTATGCATTCACATGGCTGATTTCATAGACAAGCAAATAAGAGATTTCTGTTGGAACCTCTTGCATTGCATGGCATACTGTTGGGATTTTGCCCATGGAAGCACTTACCTTGAAGCTTTGATGTTTTTTGGTTGGATGTGATGACAGTAGAAGGATGCTGCCCTTCCCTGGAAGAGGTACATGATCAGGTGAATCTTTCAGAATAACGGTGACTCGGAAAGGACAGAAATCCTTTCTCTCCTGATGTTCTGGGTAGTGGTAGTTGTCAGTGGCCACCTTAGTAAAGCACATCTTGTTCTAAGGACTGCTACAGCCCTGGTGCTAGGGGGAGAGGAACTTCTTCCACATCAGTTGCCATTCCTGTAGAGTCATCCTCATGGATATGCTCTTAATTTGTTGGGGTATTTTTTTGTCTTACTGCGTTGCTCACATTTGTTCTTTTCCGAGTCTGGCTGTCCAAGCTGAAAAAGGTACTGTAAATCTGACGGGTAGCCGAGGTTGATGACATTTTGGGCTGGAGCTGTGTTACAGTGCTGCGTCACTTTGCAAGCTGCTGGTTAAAATAACTCTGCTTTGGTTTCCTCAGCTACAGTACTTGGCAACAGTCAGATAGTATACAGGCTGAAAGCGTGGGCAAACCAGCGAGTCTGTCTCCGTGCTGGGACCAGAGGTGAGGTGTAAGGTCTTTTTGCTTTTCAGCATTATGTGCTCCATAACACTTGAGCTTTGCCTCTATAATGTTGTGAAAGAGTAGCATCTCTTAATGGTCACCAAAGGGCTTATTTTTAAAAATAATTAGTCTCTTAAGTGCATGAGACATAGCTATGTTTGTTCTTTAGGAAAAAAAAAAACCATGTTTAATGTTTACTGGCAAGACAGCGCACTGGGCGTAGATTTGAGTTACTTGGTGTTTCACATCCTTTCTTACTGTCTGTTGCTAGCTCTAATCCATGGAAGGTGCTTTGTGAAAAATACGGATGAGTTTCATTTGCCTGTAGCATCTCAGTCTTAAAAACATTGTGTAGGATTGAAACGTTGCTTCATTCTTTTGGAGCAGATCTGCAACTTGGTTTAGTCCAAAAGGAATTCGAGGACTACAAGAACAGAAACGCGCTGTTTCTGTAGCAAAATGCCTGAGGCTGTCGTCAAAGAGAAGCATGGCCCGGAATAGGATATTGCTGCCCTGAGGAGCTTATTTGTTCTTAGATATTCGTGCGCCTGGTAAATATTTGGGGATTGATTGCTCTAGCCAGTCTTCACGAAAGCTGGAACTCCTGTTAATGGGACAGAGACCCTGGGAGCAGCTATGGAGGAGGACAGGGGCACAGGCAGCTTGTCCTCAAATTCTTTAGACAATATTTCTTACGTTTCTTGCATGTGTTTACAAAGCCGCATGTCATCTGCAACAGCCTGAGGGTCTTCGTGAGAGTGTAAGAGCCTGAGATGAGGGTGTGATGAATACTGCTGGAGATTTTGGGAATGTTGTGGTGCTCCGTCTTTCCCTTGGCTGTAACACTGTGGGCACAGTCGGGTAGTTTTATCAATGAAAGTCGCCTCTTGCCGCTGAGGAAAAGGTGCTCATTGAGGGAAACAACAGATAAAAGTTATCAAAATAACCCTTGCTCCCTGGAGAGATGCCGGTGGAGAGGGAGGGCTGTTTGTCACACTTGCATTTGAATAGCATGAAAAACGTAATCTGAAACAGTTTAGGAGGAAGGGAGCAGGGGGACTGCACTTCTAGCCCCTCAGGCTTGCTTTGGGCTTGGGTTTGGGTTGCTTGGGTAGGGTGTGTGGGCTCTAAATGTAAAATTAAGCCTGATAACTTTAAATCTTGGCATGTGTCAGGCTTGTTCAAGCTTAATTACATGGAGTGCAGAACTAAAGTGATGCACATCTCGTGCATGAATGTCTTGTAGTCAACTACTTGTTACCGATGTGATTGGGGCCCAATTTTTTTTATAAGGTGTCTATAAAGTTTTACAAATTGTCCTAGTGAACCTAAGCTGAAACTTTCTTTCTGCAATGTTTAACAAATTGTGAGTAAAGTGCTGTTGGTTTTCTTTTGTTCTTTTAAAAAGACTCCCCAGTTGACTTCATTCAGACTTGTTTGACCATTTACTTAGTGTTGAGGTACCCGCGTCCCAGACGGTGATTTTAGTGGGTGTTTCAAATAGTTTATGCTGCAAGTTTGGGGCAGTGCTATCGCTGGTGGCAGGCAGTGGCTTTGCCTGTGGAATGGCGTGGAGGGACACTTTGACCCTTCCAGCTGAGTAGAGAGTTCTACAGCAGATGGGGAAATACATGCTAGAGGTGTGTCAACAGCTGAATTGCTGTGTGAGGATTCAGGATTTCCCTTTTCCCCAAAGGGCAACAACACTACCTTGAATTCCTTTATTAACAATCTCTTTTTCTTCTGTTTATGGAATAAGCTGGCCCGTCTGGTCACTCTTCAGAAATGTTCCAGTGTAACATTTTCTGGACGAGATGGTCTGCTCTTTTCCTGGGAGTGATTTCTCTGGGTAAAGTGATAGGTGAGTATCTTTCAAGTACTCAGTGCAGCCCGAGGTCTTAGTGCAGTTGATTTGCCACATTTGTTTCTAAGCTGTTTGGTGGCAGAGCGTTTCCCTGTTTTAGTGCTGCTTTGTGAAGAAGGGGGGGTCTCAGGGATGTATTGAGCTTGTTTTGGGGAGGAGTGGGTAGCACGTGTTCCAAGGGATAGAAAATGGAGGTTGTCCTCTTTAACACTGCACACCGTGGCATTCAATAGTGACGGTAATAGTATGTGCTAATTATATGTACATTTTAGGGTTTTCCTTTCTGAACCAAGCATTTTGTCCGTCCTGTGTCGGGGAAGATGATTAAAAGGTTCTAACGAACCCTTCCTCGAGGTTTTTTGTGCTTTTACAAATGCCTTGTTTGTAAGGTCAGTGTTCCCTGGAGGTTTGCATGCCTCGGCCAACCCTTGCTATCTAGCTCTTGTCCCACTTTTTAGGCTGTCTTTGCGATGCATTAAAACCTCAGCGCAGTACGTCAGGGGAGAGCATTCTCTAAAAAGCGATGCCTCGCTTTATTCTGTCGTGCTCTGTGGTACTCCTCGGAAGAGTATTTTTGGGAGAGGCTGCAGTGTCTAGGTAAGGCTGCTTCGGCTGCTCAGCGCTCTGGTGGAGTCGTGGAGCTGATGGGATAAAGGTGCTCTAAAAGTGCATGTTAGAGCTAACACACATAGGGAGATAAAAAAAATTAATGATCTTATGCACTGCATATTATTAACATAAATCACAGTGATGGGTAATGGTTGTAGGTCTAAGCAAGAGGTGAAGTGAGCACTGATTTGACTCGCAGAAGCGAATTAAATGCGGGAGTAATAAGTTTCTAACAGTTGTCCACTTCACCGCTAAAGGCTGCTGCTCCTGTTGCCGGAGTGGCTGAACAAAACATGGAGAAGTTCCTGTATGGGGAAAATGTGCGCTGGTTTCAGTGTGTTTGGTTGTGAATGGTGGCACTTAGGAGTGGCCTCGCGTGTGTCCACGGTCCCTGCTCCAGATAGGCTCATCCTTGGAGAGGCTTGGACAGCGTCAGCTCATCCAGGTGAAACCTTGGTGGCTGAAGTTGCAAGTCGAGACCCTTTGGAGGAGCTTGATACTAAACTCAGGAGGAGAAAATACATCGGTACCATGTAATAGAAATAGGGCAAAGGCTTGGTGAAGCCTTGATGGGGAAAAAATGTCCACGTTATGGGAAACTGGGCTTAAGGGGGTTAAAATTTTGTGCCTGTGGCACATAGCTGTGTAAATGAATTCAGATTAGATATCTAGGGAGGCTAATGGAGGCATGTTTTAATGAACCCTAGCTAATTACTCTATTAAGTTCTTGATCAATACCCAGGAGAACTCAAACTGCTTGCAGATTGTTTTTTAAAAAAACCTGCTATATATATATTTTAAATCTTCTGCATATAATCAAAACAACTGGAGGCATTTGGTTTGTAGAGTTATGGTTCACCAGGGCTTTACGTATTTGGAGACCATCTGTAAATTAAAGCTAAGACTTAAGCACTTCCCAAGTATTAATTGTGAGTTTTTGATGGGAAGTACAGATGAATAAATAGGCTTGAGAGAGGAGATAGTAGGAGAGAACACGAGTGTTTGGAATAATGTTTGCTATAAGCATATTGAAGTGCATTGGTTTAGTTGGTCTTAAATGTTGTCTGTGTTTTGCTTTAGGCTTGGAACCAGTCTCATGTGCTTGGTGTAGACCAGATGAGACAGGTGTATGCGGTTTCCTAAAAGAGGAGGGAGTTCTTGTGAATACTTGCTGGCGTATGTATGTTCTTAAAGTGACCTGTATAAGGACCATCTCTTACATTATCTCAGAAACTTGGTTTTCTCCAGAATATCGTGTATGGATTTCAGTGGACTCAACCTTAATATTAAACAAAAATATCAGGTGGGCAGCCTTACCCTTAAGCAAGAAAGTGCTGTCTTTAAATTGGTTCATATTACAGAAGTTGGAATATGTTTAGTCTTTTCTGATTGAGCTAATTAGCAACGCTGTATTGTGTGTTCCTAGTTAATATTTCACTGTGTGTGTGCAAATGGATAATAAATGCTTAAACGAGACGAGGAAAGGTAACCTTTCAGCAAACAGCCTGCAACAGCATCTCCTTGAGTTTTGTTTCATGAATTCTTTGCAGTACTTGGTGGGAAATGCCAAGTCTGTCAGACAGATGGCTTTTATTCTTGTGTGTATTCAACCCTTGGCAACTTCTGGTCTCCGTTGGTAGCAGCACTGATTTTTATCAGTGTAGAGGTATCTGTGCAGCCAGCTTTGACTGGGAGAGCGAGGGAACAACTGCGCACAAGAAGGCTTTGAGCAGCTGGTGGGTGAATTAGTGCTCTACCACTCGAAGGCTTGCCCTCTTCCTATGCTTTGGTGGCAAAGGGGTATGAGCAGAAGCATGTGCCTTGTAAAAAGAAAGTTAGGAGCCTAGTGGTCTCATTAAGGGAATCCTAAGTAGAGTGTTCTCTCTATAAATGAACATCAGGTGGTGCAACTTAAAAACACCCGCAAACCCCAAGCTGTAGGTCTTGCTGAGGATTATAAGCCCTCACTGCTGCCCACTGCAATGATACGGTGGTTAATGGGCCGACTGAACAGATCCGGTGCTGGGAAGCTTTTCCGGATTGAAACAGACAGGCAGTTTGAGGAGCCGGTTCCTGAGGTATGAGCAGTCTGTTTAAAAGCTTTTTTTTATTAGACCCCAAAAATTTGTTAACTCGGTAGAAGCCTTGAGAGGGGTGTTGTCACTTGCAGCCGGAGAAACAAGAACCCAGCTGAGTCTTGAACTTTGTAAGAGAGAATTCCCTGGAGCAGGCAGTTAGCAAACGGGGTTAAAAGATAACACAGAAATCATGGGACTTTCTGAGGCAGAATCCAGCTCTTCCCTCTTAGAGAAAACTGAACAGCCCCCCTTTCATAAATTTGAGATCCTCCATCCTGTGCTATCTGACAGCAGCAGTTGTATCATGGTGTGTTAGCGTACGGTTTCCTTGAAGGTTTCAGAAAGATCACAAGACTGAAAGGCAATCAATGAACTTTGTTCTCCGTATTCCTTCAGAAATAAGTGGGCAAGTTGGATTTTTGTGCTTTAGTGTAATGGTAGAGTTTCGCTTTCCGTGTTCTCTTATCTCCCATTTAATGCTGTTGCTTTTGTGCCTAACTCTTGTCTGCTTTGTTTCATTGTTGATACAGCTCTCGTTTAAAAAAGGAAAAAATCCCTGTTATGTTATCAAGGGATTGTTCAAGCATGACTGGAGATAAAATTAACTAGCAAGTCAGTGCTGTGCGCTCCGAGGAGCGGCTTCAGATGATGGCTCGCATTCCTGGACTAAAAAGGACCTGAGGCAGTGATACAGAAAGACAGGGGTGGGCCAGGGATATCAGCCGGAGTGAAACTTTTCATCCAGCCGTGGATATAAAAGGACAAGATCTAACCTTATCAGCGGGTCAGCGAAGACAGCTTTTTCACATGCAGAAGTCTAACAAATAATTATTTGCCAATTACCGCTCTTCAGTGCTTTCTGTGCTTGTATAAGGCATAGCCAGTCTGGCTCTGGGCCTTTACAGAGCCTTTATCGAGCAGCTTCAATAAATGATTGTCATCACCCTGATTCTTCCCTGCAATCTTATAATTAGTGGCTGACAAGAAGGTGGGGATTAACTGCAGACAGGGTTTCTAACTGCTGGCCTTACTGTTTTTTTTTTTTTTTGTTAATACTCTTTTCACCTAGGTTCTCCTGGCTGCGCTGAAGGAAAAGAAACTGCTGTACAACTGAGGATCGTATCAAAGAACTTCAAATATACTGGCAAATCTTTTGAGGATAAGCAAACACGTTCTGTGGTTTTACTGCAGTGAATTCCTAGTGCAGATCCCCTGTACTGGCTGAGGGATTTTCTCCCTGTTTTTGGTGTCTGCTTGGATTTCCAGTGGCACAGCTATGCTCCTGACAAATCAGTGTCCGGTTGATGCCATGCTAAGAAACATGTAGAAAAGGCCATAGCCATTCAGACTTCTTAGGAGGGAGGGGTTAACACAGCAATGGTACAGGGTTTTCATCCTTTACTGCTTAATTCTGTGTAGTTCCCCGGCTAAGACGGTAGTTGGAATTTTAAGTTTTCCTTAACCTCTTAGGTAGTTGGAACAAATGCAGGGGTTTTTAATGAGTCAGCTACTTGCAATTGTATTCATTGATGAAAGTGCTATTAAAGAGGCAACACAGCTGGTGGTCCACAGCTTGGTATGTTGATGGCTGTGTTCAGAAATCTGCTTAATTCTGTGTTAAAATCGGTTGGCTGGATGTGTTGCTGTACGCAGGCTCCTTTGCAGGCTGTCTGCGAGTAGTTCAAAAGCTGTTGCTGCTTAAAAAAATCAAAGAGAACCTTGCAGCCAGCTGATCTGATATAAAATCCTTTTCTTGATCTCTCAGCAGCTTTCTTTCTCCTGCAAGGATATCCTGGACCATGTCTTTGGAGCTTTAGTTTGTTCAACTAGAATGTGTTGATGTGAAATGCTTTCGTTGCTGCTGCTGGTTGACGAGGAGCCTCCTGTGCCGCAGCCCGTTGCTGTGTGCTGGGTTACGCCGGTTGAGCCGCTGGCAGGACCGAGCTGTGGACTGAATTCCCGATCCAGCTGGGGGTTGCGGGGTGGACCCAAACCTTTGATCAGCCATTAGCTTGAGCAGTGCAGCTCCTGAAAAAGTTGGGTTTGCAGTGGCGTTGAGGGTGCTGGCGTGCTGGCGTGAGCGAGGAGCTGGAGGTTGATAGGGGATGTGTAGAGAGTGGAGCAGGGTGGATCCTTAAGCCCCAGTTGAACTGCCACGCTTCAACTGGTTTGGTCTCCAGAGTGGAGGCAAGATCTAGCAAGTTGTACAGGCAAACCAATCAATGAGCTGGACAAGACTTCTTAAACGAGTCGCTCTTGCTTAAAAGAGCTCTGATTATAAACATGAAAAATGCACGCGAAGCTCAGCATCTGGAAGTCTTAAATCAAGTCCATTGCCTGAGACTTTGTATTTTCATTTTTGTGTTGTTATTGCAATGTAGTGTTAAACTAAGGTCTAGCCTTCTAATAGTATTGCTCTCTGTTTTCAAACCGTGCGGTCATTGTCTAATAACTTCCAGTGATCAATCTTGGAGGTTCTGCAGAAAACAAAATGAATTCTCAGAAGCTGAGGGGCCCATGAGCCTCAGGTGTGAGAAACAGCAGCAATAATTCAGTTTTATTAGACGTGGCGGCATAAGACCCCCTAAAGCTAAGCTGAAGGGGCATTTGATTTGAGCATAATACTGTAAGTATTACTGTACAAAAGAAGGGTCAAAGAGAAAGGAAGCTACAGACTGCATTTCCAGGTAGTTAAAATGTCCGTGACACCTTCTTTCTTTGCCGCCTCCTCTCTTCGTAATCCTGCCATTGCCGATGAACGTGACCAGTGAGCGGAACTGGATGAGCATCACACTTCAGAGCTGCACAGATTTAGCCAGTCGCTGAGCTTTCTCTCTGGCATAGCTTACCTACGCTTTTCTTGGACTTAATTCTCTTTAATTTTGTACTGCGGTAAAAGGAGACTTTCTGGTTAGACTCACTTGCCGTTATTTTCTCTAGCACTGCTCAGACTTGCTGATTTGTTTTGCAAGTCTCAAAAGATGTCTGATCTCGAACCAGTTTTAGCAATCCGAGATGTGCGTGTATTGAAATGGATTCTCTCGCTCAGCAAAAGGAGCACCTTGATTTACAGTCAGCTTTTGGGTGGCTCACAGACACACGGAAACGCGCTTAAAAGGGATCTAGATTTTATGGAAATGCTTCCTTGTCCTTTCTAGTCAGTACAGAAAGGTTGTCTGGTGCAATTTTCTGGTGACCTGTTTCTAATTAACATGCAAATTAACTGCTTGGTGCTGGAGATCAGGCTTGCAAATAGTAAGTGCTAATATGTGTTAGGCTGGGAAATCCCCGGCATCTGTTAAAAGCTCCGGCACTGTCTACCTTGCCATGGCTGCTGCTTGCGGAGTGGTTCCCTCTGGAGGAAGAGAGCTACTGCAACCTGCTGTCAAATGGCTCCTTTGTCTCACTTTAAAGAGAAGAGGTTTTAATTTTGTGTTGTTGATGCTCGTCGGGAGTCATTTGAGTGCATTTACAGCCTGGTTTCTCCAAAACTGGCTGCTGCGAAAATGGGCAAGATGAGCTGCTTCAAATATTTCCCTGGAGGAATTGCAGTGTTCCGTGAAGTAAACGTGTTTCTTCATACTAGTGTTACAAATGCCAACTAAATGAAGAAATTAGCATATTTATTAATGCTTGTCATCACTTAAAATTTAGATTTTCATTAAATGCTGCTGTACGACTTAGATGTAGAAAGCAGCCTTGATCTAACAGGTAAGAGATGATTAATTTAGTAGAGGTCTGGTCAAAAAGTGAGGTTGTACCTTTGTCCTTGAGGCATCTGCTTATTCTGATGTCACAAAACATCGTATCTTTCCTCTTCAGCCTTTTTGGGCCAACATTCCCTGTTACCACTGATTGTAACACCTGATTTAGTAACACATTTTGGCACAAGCTGTGTAAGGTACAATAAAACCCCACTTGATTTTTGGATTGCAGCTTGTTTCTAGTGCTGGCAATTAAGAAAAAGATCTTTTGTGCAAACAGAGCAAATTTGAAATGGAAAAAATGAAGCAAATAAATGCTCAAAAGCCCTTTTGTTCTCCCAAATGCAACTAAGACTTAAGCTTTGTAAGAACATCGAACTGTCAACAAAACTGGGTCTATTTTAAAGTGGAGGAAAAATGACTTTTAGCTGTCTAAGTCAATTCAAAGAGTTAATAACGAAACGGTTTGGTTGCAGACGGAGCCAGCTCTCTGCTTGCTCGGTTCCCCAAAGCACGCTGTCACCTGGTTCCCTGCGAGCTGGCTCTGGTCAAGACGGTGGTCGGTCCTAAGTGGCACTTAAGTGCTGAAAATGTGCTCACTGGGTTGGGGCAGTGTAGTAACAAAATCAGTTTTGTGAAAAACGGTAGCTCAAATCAGCGTAGAGGCTCTTAATGCGCCTAATTAAAAGGAAACACTACTGGAGAACTGGCACGAATGACTTATTCAGGAGTGTTCTTGCATAGAGTGTACTGTAGGCCTGCCTTACTGTAAGAGTTAAAGCGTCCCTGGCTCTCCTGTCTTTACAGTGTAAAGCCTCACTCTGCTAATCCTGCTTCCACTGAAACTTTAAATAGAAGATGAGGAAGAAGGATCAAGTCTTCTGTTCGAAGAATTGATGGATTAACTCCAGTTTGCTTATCTCGAAGGGCAGTAAGAACTGGCTTCTAGCGGTGAGCCCCACCTGCGTTAGTAAGATATCGCTTGTTCTGACCAGGTTTTCCCCTGCACGGCGGAGTCATCGAAGGAGGCAATCTTCCAGAAACGTATGGGAAACTACCTGGGTGTTTTAGAGGGCATCTTACTACAAAAAGTCAGCAAAGTTACTGCCAAGTCTGCGCGATTGTCTGCTCTGGTTTTGAAGCCGTATGTAGGGAAACCTGCTCTTCCAGGTACTTCCATGAACCAGGATCTCTTCCTCTGGTTCTGAAGTCGAGCTGAGCACTTGTGATAACTTGCTGAGCTGAAAATAGCAGAGTTAGTGTTTGTCCTCTTAGACCGGACAAATCGTGTTGCACCCACCTCCCCCGTCACTAGAAGCAAGCCACAATTAGTCTCAGTTTGCAGAGGCAATTTTTATTTATGTAGCTGCGGAGCTCGCATCCGCCTACTGCTGCGAGTGCTGCGTTCAGCGGGTTATCCTCACTTGGCTCTTCTTTGGGATTGGGGAGGCTGCCATCAGTCAAGGACAGTTCACTGGAAAGCACGAGAGAAGAATATATGCTTGAATAATACATTTTCTTCCCAGTTTTGCATTGCAAGAACAAGTGGAACAACTTGGTTTTCTGAAGAGCGTTGTCTTGTGCGGTCGGCGTTGGTTACGTGAGGACGTTGGACCATCACTGCTGAAGTGGGGCAGATTCACTTGTTCTCTGAGAAGCAGCTTTGCAAGTTCAGATGGGCAGAAGCCTTATATGCCTTAAATTACTTGCAAATGTGTGAATGTGCTTGTGGTAACAGGCCTGGGAGCTTACTCAGAGCAAACCAGCCTTTCTCGCAGCGGTTTGAGTTGGGTTTGGTGTAGGGGCTCCCTTGTGGTTGCTGCATGTCTCTTACCAACTTAGCGGTTGCCTGCAAAATGCTAGGTTTGCAAGTCTTGGGCTCTAAAGTGTAACTAACATAACTGATAAGGAGCAAAGTGGCTTTTTTGCCTGTGCTTTTCCGTTTTAAAGAAACATAGTGCATCTAGCACAGGAAGGCGTATGCAGTATGGTGGAGACTTCAGAATAAGTCCTGAGATTTCCTGATATCAAACTATAATTCACTCTCATTTCTCATGCAGTTTGCCTGCAGAATTGACAGCCGCTCTGGCACAGGGGGAACTTTTTATTTTATAAAAGTTACTCTTTTGAGAGTCAGCCAAGCTGTTCCATCAGCCTGCAAGCGTAGCTTCCTCGCAGGTTTGTGCCCTTTGGCTTCTTATGGTAAGAGCTGCTCCCATGACTTAGCTTGATAATCTCACTCACTGGTCCTGTAGAGAAGGGAATACAGGGATTTTTTGGTAGCTTCTTTCCTTCTCTCAGGTTGAGCTGGGCCTGGGGATTGGTTTTGAGGAGCAGGTCCATGATAGCTCAGGTTGACCTAAGTTAATCTTACATTTATGTGTCATCTTTCTGCAAAGCATCACTCACCCTGGAGGCTGTTGTGAGAGGCTTTAGCTCAGTGGAAAGCAAGAACCTAGCAGAAAACTCCTGACAGATTTGCTAAGGAAAAGCAAGGAGGGTATTTTGGGGTTGCGTGTTTGGTTTTTTTTGATTCCCCCGTCAACAGATGCATGTTATAATTCACCAACTATTCATGTGCTTCCTGAGTTCTGATAGACTTCACTTTAGTAATACCTAAAAAGTACCAAAAGTCTTTTGCTTTGTAATACAGATGTGATCCAAAGCTCTTTCTTGCCGACAAAGGTTAGATGGACACTTATTTGTGTTGTCCTCTGTACATTGTGGTAGTGAACCTTGTGTTATTCCCTGCTAAGTGCAGGCGACAGTGAAATGTATGTCAGTGCTTTGGCAGTTTGAGAGGTGTGAGGACCGATAGGCTTGTCTACATGGAGGTTCTTTGCAGGACGGTTACACCACCTTAGTTATGGGTAATACTTCCTGAGCGCTTTATTTTGGGGTTAATTGTTTTAGGGTTTGAGTTGGAAAAAGGGTGAATTAAACCATGAGAAGTTTCTTGTGCAGAAATAGATTAAAGTTATTCCACAGTATCTTCTCTTATTGACCTTAGTGTTAAAGCTACTTTGGTAATTTGCTAGATTGTCCGCTATAAAAATATCCTTGTTAATCTGGTTGCCTCGGGTAATCTGGGAGATGCTATGTTATAGTTAGACATGTAAACCCAAATTTGCTAAATTCAATTTTGCGGGCTTCAGGAAGCCTGACAACGTAGCTTTTGGAATGCTTGGCCTGTGATTAAATGAAAATTGTCTGGACGTGACGGTTCTTAATTTGCTGTAAGGCTTTTCTGTCCTTGCTTCTTGTTTTGGAGGGCAATGAGGATGGAGGTAATGTATTGCCATGATTGTCTGGGCAAAGAGCAGGGAACCACTGGAGTTGGTGCCAAGCCTAGCACTCGCCATGAGCTACAGATTTTCAAAATGCAGCTGATAACAACGTACACAAAGGGGGGAAAAAAATAATCTTTAAATGATGTTTGCTGGTCCCTTCCAAGCGAAACTATTCAACGATTCTGCGATCTTGCTCTCACTGTGTCAATCCTGTCTCTTCCTTATTGCACCATCTGAGTTCAAATGTAGTTTATAGAGAACTGTGTACAATAACTTTCTGTTCATTGAGGGGGTTGGAAAACCCCTAAGGATTGCATCTGAATGCTGAATCGTCGCTGGAAAAGATTTTGCTCTTGAGTTCCTTCTCCATCTGTTCTCGTGTTTTAGATGCCTCAAACTCTTGTCGTGTCACTGCTGGACTTTGACCCGAATGATACCACTGCAGCTTTGAATGCTCACTTCCAGTAGCTGTTTTGCTAAGGCTTAATTTTCACTTAAAATAGTATAATAAATCAAGTAATACGTGTCTCATAAAAGGTAGTATCAGTTGCTGCTGTGCCAGATATTCTTTCTTCCTGCACACCTACCGAGGTGCTCCTGTCTCTCACTGTTACTTGGGAATATCTGACTTATTTCTGGAAATGTGTTTGATGCATCTAATAGCTCTGGTATTCGGGGTTTTAGCTTTCATTGAAATTTGTTGTGGGACAATCATATCTCCAGCCTCTTCTCTACTCTGTATTGTATAGTAAGTAATCCTGAAATACACAGATAAATGGTTTTGTAAGTTTTCTTTTCCTTTTGTATGGAGATTGACAAGTTTTTTTCACCCAGAAGAGTTAATTCTCGCCCTGAGCAAGAACCTTTCAAGACTAGCGAAAGACAATGTGGAAGACCAAAATAGGGGGGTTTTGTTGTAGTTTTGACCTGTGCTTAAAGCATCTGGTTCTCACCTTGTTTTTGCAAAAGTTGCATTACCCCAACATTTTTTCTCTTATCGTTCAGATAGAAATCTGCGTGCAAGGGATTTAAATGGTCGCGCTGGGTGGAAAACTGCTTACCTGAGGGTGTTGCTGTCAGCTTTTCCCTCTGAGTCCCCAGAAGTATGCCACTGCCTTCTTGTGGACGTGTGAACCACATCGTGTCCCTGTGCCACTTGGATAAGAACAAATCAGGCTCTGAAATTCCTGTTCTCAAGTGTCACCTGCTGGGGAAAACATGTTAATTCTGCCTAGGGGCTGAGACAAAACCATCTCCCCAAGTTACCGGGCTCTATGTGAGGACTGTCTGGGCTTTCCCATCAGCATACTGGAAGTAATCCTGAAAACAAGGTATTGTCTGTTGGGCATTTCCGTGTCTGCAGAGATTTACAGCTTCATCTTTATTTTTTCAGCCACAACTGGGCTTGAGATGGTGGGAAAACCTTGCTTTAGCGTGTAGCTGCACATAGGTTAATGGTGCATAACTATATACAGACCGCCACCAGAGACGAGGATAAAGTATTTTCTGTCAAGTGGCAATTGTTGCCTACAAAATATTTAAACTCTGAAGTTCTCTTTGAGATAGAATTGAAAATTCAAGTTAGAGGAGGAAGAAGGTGTCGTGCTGCCTGTGTACTCGCCCTTCCTGGCTGGCACAGGGGGCTGGCTTGTCGGCCTGTATTCCTGAGCCTTGTCACCGATTCTGCTGTTAGAATGAGGAGGAGGAGGAATAACCAGCTCTTTCTGGAGCAGCTGAATTGTTGATTGAATTCCCGTGTTTTGACAGATGAAGGTTGTTGAGCAGGGATGGTGGCGGTGGTACTGCGCGGAGCTGTGTGTTGGTACCTAACTGTCTGCGGCGGCGGTGACTACCTTAGTGCTTTGCTCCCCTCTCCCTCCCCTGTTATTTTCTCACTGTCACTATTAGCAGAGAAGCTGTAGGTGTGCTCAGTCTTTTTAATTGCAGCTTGTCTTTATTCATAGCTTTTTAAGTAGGAGTTATGGAAACAGTAATTGGAAGGATTTGCGGGCAGGTGTCTGGCTCTCCTGCATACCAGTAAGACATCTTTCTACCAACGTTGCTTTCCAGAAAGCTCTTCAAGCTCACTTTTAAAATCCAGCATCAAACATTCCTTTTTTTTTTTTTTTTTTTAAAGTTGCTCATCTGTGCAAAACTAGTCAGCTATAATGTCTTCGTTTGGCTTAAGGGAAACTGTTACTGATCTGGCTGCTTACCGTGCTATCATTTTAAATCCTCTGAATTACCATTACGGTCAGAATTTTCAAGCAAAATGCTTGGCTTAACAGCTCTATATAGCCATTGAGATGAGCAGTTCAAGCTGAAAAACTCTAGTGCTTTTTGGAAAGGAGCTCCCAAAACTACAGAATGCATTAAAAACCAAGCTTCTATGGCAGAGGAGACCGGTGCCTATGGAGGAGCGCGCTGAAGCTCAGGGCTCCAGGCTTCTCCCGGGAATAAGGCTAATTTAAACCCATATCTAACCTCATGAGGAAACGCAGAGCTTAAATAAGAAGATGTATGTACAGTTTTCTTTGTTTTAATCCTTAAATCAGCGTGGTGAACCGAAAAAAGCTACTTGGTTTGGTCCTGTAACAGGGCTTTTGTTTGCATGTTCTGAAGGCAAGCAGAATTTTTATTTGGTAGTTTGTTACTAATCCCATGGAAACCTTGCCTTAGCAGTGACTGTAAAGACTTATTCATGCTGATGGTTTTTTTTCTGTTGAACAAAATTGAAGCGATTTTATCCAGGGTTAAAATAAACATTAGAGTTTGCTTGTCTTCCAGTTACATAAAGAAAACATTATGATTCATCCAGGTGAGGAGTTCTGCGGCTGTGTATGATACCACGCTGGTCCTGTGCTTTTGAAGGAATTCTACCCAAGCAAAGGAGGAGAAAAATGCATTTAAATTAATTCCTGTTTTATAGGTAGTCCCTTAAAATGATTTGTGGCTTGCATCTGCCTTTCCCCCCTGTATTTTGTACACAGATTCCTAAATAGCTGGAGTGTGCCGTGTGCTGGGAATCGGGCCTGCCAGTGGGTTGATGACTCATTTCCGTGTTGGTGCAGATGTGTACAGTAAATGTTGCTGGATTACTTTTCAAGTGAAATGCAGCTCCCCTGTGAGAAACGAAGAGCCAGCCTTCACTTGCATTCCATGTGCCCAAAAACCTGGTCCTGAAGAAAAGCTCACGTGGCTTTTCTTGTTTAAGACCACAGGGTTAGCTCGTAGCAAAGGGTAAGTCTTGGAAACTGCTGCTTTAGGCTTTTTTTGATTTATTTTTTTTTAATCATACTTCTCTGTCAAGCTTAAAAACAAGCTGCCGTTTATACCGGCGCAATTCTTTAGGTAAATAGTCTCAGCATTTATCTAATGGAGTATGTCATGCTTTCCAAGAAGACCTCTTTAGAATGGCGTGCTCTACCTTTTGGTCAAGCAGGAGTGCAGCGCTATTATATTTTTCACATCAGTAAAGGCATTAACACTGTAGCTTTGCTGAAAATCTGTTTCATACACTTGTGCGTGTAAGATCTAGGTGTGCGTTGCCAAAGCATAGCAGAGATGAGGTGGCAAGGTAAAACAAAGCGCGTTAGTCATGCTGCGTGGCGTGAGTCTCCAAGAGGAGAAGCGACATCTCTGATTTTGATGCTGGGGCTGAGGTCTGCGGCCGAGCGCTGCTGTGAGTCACCCTGCCCCGCTGCCTTTACTCGCCCAGACGTTTACAACTTGGTTTAATGTTGTGATGTAGAAGCTGAATGCAGAACGCCTAACGACGTTGTGAATCAGCTGTTTTCATCTGGGCTTTCTGGTCTTTTCCTTTTTCTTGTCATGGCTCTTGCAAAAAGAGAACCAGACGCTAGGGAAATCAATTTACCACAATAATTTGTGTGGCTCCCGGGCAGATTGATTTAAATAAGCAAGAACCTTAGATTTGAATAATTTCAGTCTTGCTTGAACACTCTAGTAATTTTTCTGGAGCTTTCTAGTCTGGTGATATTATTTTGCAGCTAATTTTAGCTTTTACTGCTAAGCTTGGTATGTTTCCTGACTAAATTGATATGATCTGTAATTATTTAAATGCTTGCATCTTAATGTTTCTATCTTTTTTTAATAATGTTTAAAAATGGCAAGACATTATCCACTGAATTACTTTTCCATGCATCAAGCTGCTTTTGGAAAGAAATGGAAACGTAATTAGAATGTAGAAAATGAATATTGTTAAAGCAGAACTGAAGTACTCGACTTAAATACTCGATCAGAACAGTTGTTTTACATGGAAAAATTGTTAATACATCAGTTGAGCTCTCCTGGTCATTATGACCTTTGAGACCTGAGAATAAGTGGATTTAAAAATTTTTTTATTTCTAATGATTAGAAAAAATGAGTCTTTTTTTTTTCCCCCCCATTCTTATTCAGTGCCTCAGCTTCAAGGTATTGAAGTGAAGGCAGGTGTAATTGAGAACCCATTTTGTCCGTGTGTGTGGAAAAGGCTCGTTCGTCAGAAGCTGGTGACCAGTTCCCAGAGGAGGAAAGGAAAGTTTTGCCAGGGCAACGCACTGGCAGGTTCCTGGGCTGTATATCGATGGCTTTGAGGGCAGAAGCATCCACCGTAGGTCCCCTGTCACACAGCAGTCCTGCGACGTGATTGCACCAGCACCCTTGTGAATTTTGAGTTTGGTGCCTCTTGCCTAGCCTTGTTGCCGATGGTGCCATCCCTCAGATGGACTCGGCGGTTGTTTTGGTTCTCTGGTGCGTGAGGAGAGAGGACTCGACTTCTGGCTGCTTTTGCACTCTCCTGAATTTCTTTAGTTTCTTGGTCAGAGAGTCTGATGGTGGGTACGTCTTTGTGACTGAGGCTTCTGTTGGCTTGTCCTGACCAGTGTTTCTTGGCTGTCCCAGACTACATTTAGCCATAATTCATGTTTCTGAGGAGAACTGCAAATTAAAAGTGTAATAGGATGGATGCCCTACCTGGCCACCTTAAAGTTAGTTTTGAAACTTACTGTTGAGTGCCTTCTAATTGGGCTTTTTTTTGGTGGTAAAATTGATGGTAGATTGTTCTTCATTGTTATTTGGGAAGCACAGCTCAATACTACCTTCTGAGGCGCAGGGCAGCGTAGGGAGCAGAGGTCATTTTGGACCTGCATCTTGTTGGGCAGTCCTTCCCGTACAGGAGGGACTGGGAATGGAAGCAGGGCACTGTGCTGTTTCTAGGACTCCCAAAAACAGCCTACAGCTTTTTCCTGCTGAGTTTGGCGGGTGATGGCGAGAATCCAGCAAAACACATCTCGGGGTGGCGGGGATAAACTCTTACGGGGCTGGAGAAGCCCTGGCCTGCCGAGGCGGTGTCCTAATTCCCTGTCGCAGAGTGATGCCACTTGCAAGCTGCCGTCGTGGGCTGTGCTGTAGACCTTAATGTGCGTTAACACTGTGCTTGTTTGCAGGTATTCCCACGGTGTACAAAGGCAGCGCTGTTCCTTAAGTGCGTCCGATAGCCTCTCTCTGCGACTTTGGCCTCTCTGGTCTAATGGGATGTGCTCTTTTGAATAACCAGAGAGTTTTCAACAGAGGAGTTTCTTTGGGAGAATTGGAGAATGAATAACACAGCAAGTCCGGCTTTTTTCTGATGTAGGGTGACCTCTTACAATATTGGAAAATCCAGCCTTCGGGCCCTTGTCAGTGGTGTCAAGTCGAGAGCTTGTGTGCAGTGCGGCTCTTCTCAGCTTCTGTGTTGTTTGATATAACGAACTTACGTTGGAATGTGTCCTAACAGTGTTTTAATTGTTGTCACTGTAGCACTGGGGAGCCTCAGGCCTCCACTGGGTTTTCGCCGTCACTGTGTGGTACCTACAGCTTTTTCAGTGAGCTTGTGAGGGGTGTGAGGAAGGAGGAGAGGCTGGACCCAGCGGAGGAGGGGATGGTGTCTGGATGTGGGCATTGAGCATTTGTGGTGGGTTTTTTTTTTTCATGTTTTGAATAATACCATGATAAAATTGACATGTACAGGGGATGATAAACCCGGTGGTTGTGGTTAGTGCTGAAGCATGAGAAGAACCGAAACGATTTATTTTAACAGCAGGGAGTTGCCCGGCGCAGGGCTCTCCTCCTTCACCTGCCTGTTACTGCGGGGAAGAAGCGAGTGATGCGTTGGGGCCCTGCGGATCTTCTGAAGAAAATCCCAGTGTTTTATTTCAAATCCAGCTGTTAGAAGTGGCTGAACGCTGCTGTGCTAGGGCTGACCCTCCTTTGAGGGAGACTTCCCTATTGTGCTTCATCTTTCGGGAAGGCAGCTGGACTGACAGCCGAGGTCCAGGAGACTCTGTGCTTTCAGGAGATCTCTTGCAGGGTAACAGCACTACAAAGCTGGCAAGGGGGGAGTCCCGTGGTACCTCCTGCCCCAGCTTTGGCATTGCACGGTGGCAAAAGAGATGCTGAGTGTTGGTGGGAATTCAGGAGGACATAAGCCACGTGGAAAGCTAAAATAGTCCTTTTCTTGTAAAAGCGAGGGACTAGTGCTGGGCTGCACACAGGAGCTTTTGCAGCCCTGTTTATCCATGTGTGCCGGGATTTTACTGTGAGGGGGGTGAGCCCCTGGCCCAGGTTGCCCAGAGAAGCTGTGGCTGCCCCATCCCTGGAGGGGTTCAAGGCCAGGCTGGACGGGGCTTGGAGCAGCCTGGGCTGGTGGGAGGTGTCCCTGCCCAGAGCAGGGGGGGCACTGGGGGGGCTTTAAGGTCCCTTCCCACCCAAACCATTCTATGGTTCTGTGTCCAGCGCTTCTTGGAAGTACTGATGTTAAAGGTAATTGTGTTTCTGTTACCACTGACAGCTGTGCTGGAGGTAACTCTAGGTTTATTTAAAAAGTCAGGGTGGGTGGGGTGAAGAGTAGGGCTCCTGAAGGAAGGAAGGATGGAAGACTTCAAAATAAAATTGTGCTTCTTGTGGTTTGTGGTTAAGGCTGGAGTGACTTTTTTGAGGTATTTGATTTTTATTACCTCAAAGTAGAGTAGCTGGCAGGAGTTAAAAAACAGCTGAGTCTGCTTCCCACCTGTTTGGATGCTTGTCTTATTTCGGCTGGGAGGTGGAGTGTGTGAATGTAAATTACCAGGATGGAAGCAGCGCTGCTCGTGCCTGTAAATGACGGGCACGAGATGCTTATTGCTCCTTGGTGAGGACGGGCGCTCCGACTGATGGGACACATGTGCCTTGCTGAAAGAGCGGGAGGAAAATGGTCCTAGGGAGGGATCTTTGCGAGCAGTGTATGGCTTTGTGTGGAAAATCGGAGTCATGAGCCTACACGTTGAATACCAAAGGCAGATACGGACATTGGCCGGTTGAGCGTTTAGAGCATTGTTCTCTGTTTATGCTGAATGAAGCAAGAGCCCTTGCTGGGGGAGCCTGGTAGTGATTAGTGTTCTCCTCCTGCACATGAGCAATGGGAGCGTAAGGAAGCGGCCTGTAAGTGGGGAATGCCGGAGCTTGATTGCTTCGCTTTGCAGCATCACACTTGAGTAAGTGGTGGGAGTGGAGAGATGAGTAAGCAGAGTTCGCTCTGAAACCCGCGCTTGAGTGCTGCGCTTCTCCTCTGCCTTGGGACATGGGGCTTTGGGTATGAACTCTTTTTATTAGCTTCTGTACAAAGCTTATTTAGAAAGGATTTCTCTAGTTGCAGGCTATCTGCCTCCAAAACATTATTCTCGGAGGAGCAGAGTATGTTCAAGGCAACGTGCTCCTCTCGGGAGCCAGGGGCTCTACCACACCATGTACAGCCACCTTTTATTTTGTGTGAAACTAAAGCTTGCTTGTACACTCTCGGTGGCTTTTTGGAAGCTTTCTATCAACTTAAGCTCAACCTGCAGCGCTGTATGAGTATGTACAGTCAAAAGATGTGAATTCTCTTTATTGAGAATAAGTGATGAAATTTAACTTACAAAGAGATGATGAGCATATTTAATAAAGGGTTTTTCACTAGCTGTTGCACTGAAATGATTTACTGGGGCCTCTTTTTCTCTTCTTCACTTGTTTCTCCTCTGGATCCCACAATAGACATTGTGTAGTACTGCCACAACCCATGCTGTCAATTTTTGCCTCTCTGCTGGAATACTCCTCAGTTATTCTGGGATGTTTCTGGTTGCGTTTGAGGCCGAGAGTCACCCAGGAAGGTAGTCTCGGCGTAGCTTAAATAGACATATGGGCTGGCTGATGGCTGCAGGTGGAGTTGCTGCTGTGCTTCCCCAGTGTTGCTGGGGGGACTCCTCCATAAGCCTGTTCATATCAGCCTGGCAGAAAACTCTTAAAATGTCAAAGCGCTTTCCTGTTACTCGCTGAGCTTTGGACTCTGTGGTGTGCTGGAGCCAGCGGCAGGGGTGAGGAAGACAGCAGGCTCCCCGCCACCTCGGTCGGTGGGATATCAGGTGGGTTAAGCAGCCTTCTGTGGTTTCACCCTGCTCTTCCGAGCAGCTCTACTTCTCCTTTCCTCCTCCTTTGGGACACTACCAGCATCCTTGCATGCCTTTTGGTCTCTTAAGTTTTTTACCAGAGTTCTGAGAGCGCTTTCCAGGAGCAAATCCTGAAGCCTCCTGGCTGGATCTGCAGCTCAGTGTTGGAGCTGTACTTAGTAGCGGAGCTCTGTTGTGGAGGCGCGTTATGGGAAACATTAGCTCTGGTAGCAGCGCTGCCAAACTTCTGTGGCAAACACATGATTTCAGGGTCTGTCTTGCTCCACAACGCATCGGGTCTGGCTGGAAAAGCCTCCAAGAGGAGGAGGAGAGGGGACTGAGGGAAGAACAAACATCTGGGATGAGTTTGCTTTGATCCTGCCGAGTGTTAGAACATGCTGTGATGTGTGGATGGGCATCGCGATGAGAGAGGTCCCAGCTAAGAGAGTTTAAGGGCTTGAGAGTCCCCCATGGGGGGAGATGGAAGCAGCCAGGACAGGAAGAGCTTATGCAAGAGGGCTGTTTTGCACGGGCAGCTCTGCGGCCCCAGCCCTCCAAGCGCCAGCCTTGCAGCTTTGCACAGCATCTGCTGGTAAGAAATAACCGGCAAAGAGGTTTGATTTGTTAGGTGAACGGAATCGGTGCGTTGCCTTTAGTTGCACCATCACCTGTGGTCGCTTTTGATGCATCTGAACTAAAACTTGAGCGTTTTCTGGCGGTTTGCTGCCTGTGGTATTTGCACAGGGAGAAACCTCTGCTGCAGAGGAAAGGCCTGCCATCCGCTGAAGACTTCTTGTAGAGTCAAGCAACTGTGAAAAAAGCAAAACGTGATGATTTGTAGAATTCCATTCACTTCTTATCAAAGCTACGTAGGAAAGGGTAAGACTTGCTGAACTTTCTGGGTGTTTGAAGCAGACAGTGAAGACACTGGATCCTCGAAGTGCGAGCGGAGGTGGCCAGTGTCATCCTTGTCTGCTTCATCCTTGGCTGCGGGGCCCAAGGGACAAACAACGTGTTGGATTGGGTTTTTTGATTTTGTGTTGTGATATCCTTTCTGAGTGGTCTTAGGGGCTTCATACCCATGGAGGATATGAAATGTTAGCGTAGGTGGAAAAACTTGTGGAATCTACAGTTGGCTTAAAACAGGTGCAGAATTTGGGGTTTGGGGTGATTTGCTACTTGTGCTTTGTGTGTGCGGGGTGGCTAAAGAAATTGCTGCTGGTCAGGGTAATTTGACTTTTGCACACAGTTCTGTGTATGTTTCGGAGGCGGTTGTTGGGTGTTTGTGTGTAACTGGTATTATTTAAGCTTGCATAAACCAGGAGTGCCTAACCAGTGTGGAAATAATCATTTGGTCGAATGATTTGCGGCATTGCAGACTTTGGCTCTCTGTAAAGGAGGAAAAAAATATTTGTGTGAAATAAGTATATGGAAGCGAGGAGCTTGAGAACTTTGCCACGTGAGAGATGCGCAGTACCGTGCTTCACGCTGGCTTTTTTCAAAGCATGAATGATAAGCGTAGAGATTTTTTTGCTGACGTGACAGCGCTGGGTTTGTTTTCAGTACTAACAGTTCACTGCCATTAGAGAGTATTTCAAGCTCATTTTAACAAGTTTAACTTTTATTGTTCGCTAAGCATGTAATTAAATGATGAAATCTTCTCATTTGTTTTGAACTTAAATTATCACTGGTTTAACTTTTTTTTTCAATCACACATGACTCCTTCAGGATTGCAGGGTGTGTGAAAATGGTTTACTGTAGCCATATGCTTGTTGGCACAGAACTCCAGGATGTTTCGCTAGGTTTGAAGCAGGCTGGTTGTGTCGTGTGTGGGTTTTCTTTTACAAAAGCTGTGTTGCTTCTTGCCTAGACTACCATGTCTGCTCTTGTTTCCACAGGTTCTTCTGCAGCAGCGTTTCTAGTGGTTGCCTCGGGAAGGGATCGGGTTTGCAGGAGCACGGCTCCTCCAGATTTCTCCTCAATGCCTACCTCGCACTTAGCCTCTGCTGTTTTCTAGCTTGGTACCTGCGGATTGATGCACTTTATTGGGAGTTTGCTGCCCCGGCTGGGAGTGTTCGGTGCAAAGGGATTATTGTTATCTGTGGAAGGACACAGCTAGGAGTCAGTTTTCCCTTTATCAGCTTGACAGTCTCCTCATTGGAAGCTCCTGACCTGCTCTGCTGTTTCTCTACAGATATTGGTGATAAATGTGATTATTTAGCTCAGAGTGGAAATCTTCACCATGATGGCTGGGATCCATGAGCTGCCTGTTCTGCGTATCCACGTGCTTCGTGCTCTGTAGTATATTGTACGTGTGACAGTGCAGTAAACTGGGGAACACCTGCAGGCTGCCTGGGCTTCTGCCTGCCCTCTTTCATGGGGAGGTAGCTGCTTTAATTAATGTCCTTTCCTAACTGACTTGTTTGATCTTTTTGAAATCTGTTCCTGATTTTAGGGAGGTAACATCTGCTGGGTTCCTCCCATCTGCAAGCCAATTGCATTTTATGTTGATGGTTTGCTCCGTGCTGGTTCTCGGTGATTTTTGCTTGAGCGGGTCCGAAGTCTGAAGATTATCCATAGTTAGTATTTGAGAGATGCCTGGTCCTTACTTCTCAGCAAGAGCGCAGCTACTCTCGCCTTAAAGAATAGTGGAAATGTCTGCTGTCATCCCCTGTTCTGCTCTAAGGAGAGATTAAAATGTGGGAATAAAGGCCTTTGTGTGGTTGACCTCAGGCTCTTCTATTTGTGTGATGTTTGCAAGGGAGCAAAGGAAAGGGAGGTCAAGCAGCTGCTGGTGATTAAAATAATCTTTCCAGGGAGTTCTCCCAAGACCTTGAGTTTCATCTATCAGGATTCTTACCTTGCTTTTCAAAATCCAATGCGTGAATTATTTTTTTAGGATGTGATGGAATAAGACAAAGTCTGTTTTGTGTATACACAGCTGAAAGGGGCTCTGACTCAAGCTGTGGGGGTGACATTCATTGCACCCCAGGCAGCGTGCTCTTCACTAGGTAGTGATACGTAAAACTGCTTCACGGTGTGGCTGCGGCTAGATAAGTATTGCTGGGAATCAGCATGATGATGGTCCATTTCTGAAGATGCCAATGCCTTGTGCCTCCTTGAGCCCGGGTCGTGGTGGTGGGTTGTTTGTTTGCTGGATAGTTTGGATCTAATTTTATACCACCGCTGAAGCAGAGAGATTTAGGAAGGGATGGCTGTCGCGGCTTGTTTCAGTGAGTTGGGATCTGGTGGATGAGAAAAGGCACTTTTAAACACAACGGTGTTGACGACCGCATAGTCTGGTGGTGGTATGACTTCATACAAACCTTTGAATGTCTTTGTAGCGTTCACAATACTAACGTGGTGTGATTTGTGCCTGTTGTACGTGGTTGAATGGAAGGAAATGCTTTTTCTGTTCAACTTTTCTTATAGCTGGTACTTGTGCTAAACTCTGCTTTTCCTGGGAGGTAGGAAGTGGTGCTCATACTCTGGAATGTGAGTGTTAGCGCGTGAAGGAGTTTGGAGAGCTTTTTAGAGAACTGCAAAGGGAGGCAATGTATTCCCACCGAAGCTGCTAAACGGCAGAAAGCTGCTGTGAGCCCAGAGGCACATGTACTTTCAGTAAAGTCTGTTTTTAATCCTTCAATTAGGAGCTGTAAGGGAAGTCCTTCTGCCTCCTTAATCAGTGGAACGTCCTTGCCATCAGCTTCCTCTCCTAAAACTCCTGGACTAGCAGGCACTGCTGGGCTGTTCTCCTCCTTCTCCCTGCCCCAGGGGGGGTCTCTGAGCATTCCCGTTCCACATGGGAGTGACACAGTGCAGCTTTTCTTGCTCCTCAGCTTCTCTTAGTGGTAATTGGAAACTTACCTTTTTTCCTGACTGTTCCTACACAAGGATATTGTTCTGAAACTGCTCTTGTTGGGAAGGTTTCTTGGGTGGATGTAGCAGAGGGGAGGGCCAGAGACTGTCGCCTTCGAAAGGCAGAACTGGGG
>VXBO01011379.1:113956-162841 GCA_013400135.1 Rhinoptilus africanus | reverse complement strand
GGTGGGGGGGGTGTACTGGGGAGACTTTTCTTCCCCTTCCTCAAACTCAGCCCTTCAGACACAAGATAAAAAGGATTATTTTTCGCCTTTTGCTTCACTGAAATTGGGAGAAGCGGGTCAACATTGCCACTGAATCCACCTCTCCTACACTTACAATGGTGAGAGGGAAGAAGGATCACAGGTTTTAGCTAGCGGGTGGTCATCTTGTTCTGTGTGTAAAGGATTATCGGCTAGGTGTTATGCTTTTGCATATTTAACTACTGAACTGTGAATGTATGCAGTACTAAAGCTTAGTTAACATCCCATTTAACTTCCATTACTCAGAAGAATAAGGCTTGATTTCTCAGTGCTGAGGTTTGCTGCAGAGCCCAGGGAAGGCTGGTGTTTCAAAGCGTGGTATTTTAACGTTGTGTAGTTCAAGAAAAGCTTGTTTAAGCTTCCCAAGTCAGTGAGAACCAGTCTGTTATCTTCTTGGGCTCGTCTTTCCAGCAAAACTGAGCTTTAATCTTTGGAAGCAAAGGTTCCTGAAGCAACCAAGAGAAGGGTTTTGGGAGAGTGATTTATGGCCCTTTCAAATTCTTCTGCTTGCAGGCGCCTTAGTAAGGCCTGTCCTCTGGAGAATTGCGGAGCTAGCCTATATATTTTTGTAAAGAAATTATCCTTGACTCAAAGACACAACAACTTCAGTGGAGGCCATTCAGACTCTCAGCTTTTGAAATTGGCTTAGTCTAATACCTCCGTCTGGTGCCGAATGATGAGGATGGGTGCTGAAAACTAAGGAAAAACAGCCTTGGAAGCCATGTTAGTGTCGGTCTTGGAGACTGCTTTAAAGTACTGTAATTTGGATGTCATCTTAGTTTTCAGTTGTGAGAATCAGTTCTGCAGTATGAGGGTAAGAAGCAGACTTCTGATAGCCTTTAAAAAAAAAAATAGTTGATATCCTAATTTTCAAACAGATTATTACTTTGGGAGGTACGGTTTTAGATGGTGGCAGTCTGACCAAACTGCAATTAATTACTGGGATGCTTCAGGTAGCATTTTGGTTTTTGTGTTTTAAGTGGAGAGGTAATTTCTGCCACTTCCTGCTATACAAAATAAAAGCTCTTTAGTTAATAATGGCTGTAATTAAGGACTTGGAAACATTTTCCGTGCTCTCTTTTTCCCCGTAAGCTTGTGTTTGTGCTTTCCAAAGCAGCAATGGTGCATGCGTTGGCATAACGCACTGTGCAGCAGCGAATGTGTGCTCTGAAAAACCCTTTTTCCCTCTAAAACTGATGAAATGCTACTTCTCTTATGTCAAATATTTGAGGGCTAATGTGTTAGTGTCAATGGTGTGTTTAAGCTTTAGTGGTTTTGGGTGTCTCTATGGCTCTTCGAGCATCTCTGGCATCTTCAGTATCAGTGGAAGCAGGGACTTTGTGAGCCAGGGTTGATTTTAATGTGGGGGCGACGGGCGGGTGATTTTTGTCCTGGGATTTGTGCTTATTTGCTATGGAGATGAGATACGGATTGGTATGATTAACCTTTTTTCCAGGAATTCTCGGTTGTGAGAGCTACTTGGCTGAAAGGAGGACAGGATGGTTTGCAGCCGGAGTTCTTCCGAAAGCAGCTCCCTATGGAGCGTGGGTGTTTCATGCTCACTGGGCTGGCGGAGGCCGCGCGTTAGGATGTGGCGGTTGGGTTGGCATGAGGACACAGCAGTACCTTCATTACTAGAAAATAAAGAGTATAGCGAATATTTTGAAATGATGTAGGGATGTTGGATGTTACCAGCTTCTCATGGCTGAAGGTGTGAATCTCAAGGCTGCTTTGGAGCAGCCCATTTGTGTCCAGCCATTGCTTCTCAAATGGGGAATACAAACACTTCCATCGGGGAGGGAAGTGACTCCTACCTCTCTCCTTTATGCAAGCCTGAAAATTATTTTTCTTTAAAACTTTACTGCCAAATCTTTGTTTTCCCACAGACGCTTTTTTTTGCCTTCTTAGTTCGGGCAGTTGGGCCAAACACAAGCACATTCGTTGCGTTTTTGCAGCATCTACATAAATGCTGCTACTCTAGTGCCATTTATCTTCTGTAGAGTTAAGACAGTGTTGTGTCTGAAGTACCTCTTATTTCGGTCTTTTTGTTACTTGGACATCATCACTCTTACCATGCAGGTTTTAAAATTTCCAGTTGCTGTTTCTTACAATGAGAATGAGTTGACAGTATGTTACTTTCTGTACGTTTTGGCTCTTCTATGTGTGAAATGCATCACATCAATAGTGAACTGACCCTCCTTTTTTTCTCTTTTCAGCCAGATAACGAAATCTCTTCAGACTGCAATCACGTAAGTACCGCGTTGCTTTATTCGGTCTCTCGCTGGGGCATTTACACCTTGTATTCCTTCTCAGCCTTAGGTATTTTGCACAGTTTGGTAGTTTGCAAAAGGCATTAATCAGGACACGTTTGGATTTGTGTGCTGGACTGTGAAGGAAGAACACAAGAGCCACTGTGGTCTTACTGGAGTGGAGACTTCAGAGTGGGACGTATCTAAGTGCCTTATAAACTATACTTCTGTATCAGAGGAGGATAACAGGCGTCTTTCCTATTTTATAGCTGGGGGGTGGTTCCCGTGAGTTACTGGGAGCAATATGATGTGCTCCTTTTGGGAAAGATGTGAGCAATACTGAATTTAAACTCCTAATTTCAGCTGTTGGAGCCTTCTGCATTGCTTTCACAGCTGGTAGGTTCTTAGACTCGCTTGGAAAATGCTGTGGGGGTGTGATATTTAGAGGCAGTTTGAACCACTTGGCTGGTTTTAGAACAGATTTCCTCTCAGCGCTGTGTTTAGCAGTGAGCAAACTGTTAGCCAGTTTTCAGGCTGTCAAGCTGACTCTTCAAATCCCGAGACTCTAAAAAAAAAATCTCATCAGAGCTAATGTTGGTATTAGGTTTCCTTTGGCTTTTCTCATTTGCATTCTGTTAGAATACACCGTATCAAGATCCTTAATCGTTTGGTTAGCCCTGGACACAGACAAGCGTGTGCCTCTTGGTTTCAGATGCTTGAGAAGCTGTATTTTCGTTTGTTATTGGAAGATGTATTCCCGAAATGAAACCCAGCCATGCTGTACAACTAGTAATTTCCAACGGTGTTTATAAATTAACCTTTAGCATTGCGCTGCCTGACTTCGTGACGGCTGTAGTTCTCTGTCATGCAAGGTTGGATCAGATGAAGGGCACATCATGTCTCTGTTTAAGTCTCCTCTTTTTTTGAAAAAGAGAAAATTTCGGTAATTAAAATGTACCTACCTGACAAACGTGCCAACAGAAATCACCTGAATGAAGAAGAAATTGAGAATTTTAGAAATTAAAGTTGGACCTTTCCTCTGCTGGATTAAATGACAGTGTCTCTGCCAGGAGGCAGATAATCCGGCTGCTGTGGATTCTAGAAGCCATTCAGGAATTGTAAGTGGGGGCAAAGTCTCATTTTCCCGGGCAGAAATTGAAGGGGAGTGATCAAAAGCTGGACCACAGAGAGATGCCTCATGTCCAAATGTCATCTTTGGCTCTCACTGCGGTCTTTGTACAACAACTTATCGTCTCCTGGGAAAATATTCCCCAGTGCTAAAATCTGGGGGTTTAAGCTGCAAGTTTAACCTTGCTTCTGACTGTGGGAAGGTTCCTTGGGAGAGCATCTCACTTTGAAACTCCAGATTTTGAGATTACAAATACAGAAGTGTATTCTTATGGTCCTGGGCCTCATTCTTTCCTTTGTATCCTGGCTGGGAGAGGTCTACAGCACCCTGTGAGGACAGATTCCCTGTTTATTCACTTTTTTTGTATTAATCCTGTATATTTTGAACATCTTACTCCCTCTGAAATACCGTAGGATCCCACCGTCTCCTTCTTTTAACTTTTCACAACTCCATGATACGAGGTGTGGAAGACAGTGCAGCTGTGCTGATTCTGGTTTTAGTTCTCCGTGCGTGCTTCCACCCTCTTGGAGATGACGTAAAACTGCTTTCCTTGCGCATGTTTTTGCGTTTTCTTAGCGTTTTGTGAAAATTGAAACTTCAAAATAAAGTTGGCCAAGCTGTCTATCTTTTTTTAATATTAATTTGATTTTGTGACAAAGGCAGCATATTTGAAATTCATTTTTAAAACTATTTCATCTTTACGTTAATGAAGAAAGTTTAAATGCAACTTCAGTTCCTAGAGAAAAGCGGATTAAGTAATAGAGCTTTTCTCGGGCAACATCTCAGCTATTAATTTGCCGGAATTTTGCTATCTTAGGCTGTATTTTTACTCTGTGGTGCCTGAGGAGGACGGCTGGGATGTGTCTGTGTCTGCAGAGCGTGACTTGAAGGAAGTGAATAAGGGACGAGCTGCATTGTCCTCCTTCCTTTTTTTTTTTTTTGCTAGGCTTTTATTAGCTTTTCAGCACGAAATCTGCTCGTATTGAGGACTTGATTTTTGTTAATCGTTTGCATCAGGTGGCCAAGCCGTGGCACAGAGGTGTGGTGGGGTAAACACATGGCTAAATATGCAGCAGGCAGCAAGTTACAGCTTTCATTGGTTTATCCTTTTGGTTATATCTAATCAAGCCAATTTCATACTTGCTTTTAATGAAGTCAGCTCCTGACCTTATGGGGGTGAGTTTTAACAATCTGAATTTGTGAGTAAGCCGTTGCAGAAATGAAGGGACAAAGTTGTTGCCAGGGAGACTTTTGCCTTGATTGTTGCGCTGTAGAAAGATGATGATGCAGATTGGGAATAAATTTTATTTCATTCTTTTCTGAAGCAAAATATTTGTCCTCCTCTACGGGAAGCTCTTAAACCCCCTTTCTACAAATGCTCTCTCTACAGCTCTTGTGGAACTACAAGCTGAACCTGACTACAGATCCGAAGTTTGAATCCGTGGCCAGAGAAGTCTGCAAGTCCACCATTGCAGAGGTAAGCCAGGAGAAGGGCATGGCTGCTATAGTGGCACTAAGGATTTTTGACTTCTTTGTGTTGGTGAATTAACGGGCAAATAATACTTTGGGTTTGAGGAAGTTCTAGTCTTAGATGCCAAATAAAAGCCGGTTACCTTAGCGGTGCCAGGCAAAGAGGCGGGGGACAGAAATGGTAAACTAACAACCCATGGGCTCTTACCTGGCCTTTTGTTAGAAATCTCTTGTGGATTGGAGTTGTCCCCTCTTTATCAAGGCTGGGACAATTGTAGCAGTGTTGGTGTAGCCAAGGCTTCCACCAAATCCAGCATGAGGCTGGTTTTGGATCATGCCTTGCTGGCAGAGAGGATAAGCACATAGACATCAGATGATTAATCAACTTTTTTTTTCCTTCAAGGCTCAAAGTTTAATTACTCTAAGGACTCTCTGTTAGAAACTTCCTTTGGCTTAATGCAGTCATTAAAACGTGCTCTGAAAAATACCACCAGAATAACTTCACCTACCCATAAATTTGTTTTTTAAAAAAAATAGTTTGTTCTAGATGTTGACCCCTTTGTGGCTTTTAAATTAAGTTTTCTTGAAAGACAATTAGTTGCATGAGTAGCAGATTGTCTCTCTGAACCCAGTTCATGTTGGGAGTTTTATTTTCCATGGGTCTGGCTTTCAGTGGTGCAGACTTGTTTATTACACCAGAGGAATGTGTCAGTGCTCACGGGAGGTTTAAGATGAGTGGTTCCCCAGGTCCTCATGCTTTGATGGAATCACCTACGCAGTTCCCCATTCTTTACAAAGTTTTCATTTGAGAGTGGCGCACAAAGGTCTAAGAAACTGAGGGTGTCAACAGCAGCCTGGCCCCAAAAGTTTGGGAATCGGTTGTGTAGCTGAGGGGTAATGGATTGCTTTTTCTTCATGG
The DNA here is from genome assembly GCA_013400135.1 of Rhinoptilus africanus. NCBI lineage: Eukaryota > Metazoa > Chordata > Aves > Charadriiformes > Glareolidae > Rhinoptilus > Rhinoptilus africanus. The sequence continues at coordinate 156,996 of VXBO01011379.1, read as the reverse complement.
CCTGATAGGGTTCTGCTTCTCCTGCCTGGCACCAGCTGAGCTGTGGTAAGAATAGCATCAGTGGGGAAACCATCATTTAGTATAAGGAGAGATGAAAAAAAATAGTTACTACAAGAAGGCTGGAAGATGAAACAGTTTGCATCAAAGGGTTACCTTGCATTTGGAGTTTGGTAGCAAGGGAGCGGGTTGGTCTCTTCTCCCAAGGAACAGGCAATAGGACAAGAGGAAACGGCCGGGGAGGTTTAGGATGGGTATTAGGGGAAATTTTTACACTGTAAGTGTTATTAAGCATTGGACCAGGCTGCCCAGGGAAGGGGTTGAGGCACCATCCCTGGAGGTGTTTAAAAGCCGGGCAGACGCGGTGCTGAGAGATGGGGTTTAGTGGTGGCTTTTGTCAGTGTTGGGTTGATGGTTGGACTCGATGATCTGAAAGGTCTCTTCCAACCTGGGCAATTCTATGATTCTTAAGAATGCTCTTTTAATAGTCTGTTTAATTACCATTTTGATACAGTGACAGTCTGGCATTGTTGTAAATGATGCCCTCTAAATCTGGGACATGAAGTCTAAAACAGTGGGAAGAATACATAGAGTTTTAGCTATATATTAACCACTGGCGTTCTTGTAATTGTGGTGAACGATGGCATGAACTGCTGATATTTTGCCATTTGGTGAGTGGTCATAACTTAAAGAAAAAAAGAAATTGGATAAGGAACAATAATCTCATGTGTTTGGTCTTCTGATATTTAATACTGAGGCAGGTGCATAAACCAGTGTGCTAATTTTTTAAAGGTATTTCTACAACACTCTTCAGAACTAACTATGTAGTGGGCATATAATATTAGTTTATTAATATTTTTCTTTAATTCTCGTTAACAGGTAGGTATTTTCTTGCTGGGTGACTGAGCTCTGATTTTAAGTATCGCTTTCTATTAAGAACAAAATACAACTAGAGGAGTATTTTTTAGTAGAAGTCACTTGGGAATTGGTGACTGCCCCAGCTGGGTATGTTCTAAAAGGTGCCTCTTTCATTTTATCAGCTAAACACAGATTTAGATTTTTCATTTTTTTTCTCAGCTGTTGTGATTTTTATAAGTTCTGGCTGTAGTTTTAATCTGGAATTATAGCTGGCTACCAGCTAACGGTGTTCGCTTCAGAAGTGGCTTGGGCAATAACGTGATCACTCCGTCTTTTACGCGGTTCAGAGGCTCCGGCTGTGGAGCTCTGGGGCTGTTTCCAAAGCCGGGCTCTTCCAAAACCAGGACGTAGCTGTTGTGTGCTGGTTTGGCTGGTGGTGCCTGAGCTGAAGGACGGCCAAACCCAAGACGCAGCATTCCCAGAGAAAGCTTGCTCAACTCTCTCCCTTTCACCTTGCAATGAATCATACGCGTTTTCACGTCAAGATGTATTTTATGCCTTATCTATAACAATTACGTTGACCTTAGTAACTATGCTTCTCTAATAGCTATATAGAGTAAATACAAAATGTTCTACCAACCTACGTCTGCCTTCAAATAATGGTGTTTAAAATATTGTGTGTTTTATTTGTTATGTAGAAAGTAATGGCCTCATAAGCTGAGGCAGAGGGAGGTCTGTTTTATTTGTCTAGTCTGACCTGCATGAGTCTGTCACAGCATGCCCCGAGTTAATTCTTGTTTGAATTAAAATATATCTTTCTAGAGATACCTCCTCATGTTTTACAATTTCCAGTACAGAGATTTCAATTTATTTGAGAACTGGTAAGACGGTTCCCAGCCTGTTAACTTAGCGCTGCCCTTCCTTGGTATTGGAACCTGCCGGGATTATTGATTGCTGTGGATCTCCCTTTAGATTGATGAGCCCTTCAGTGTGTGTACAGGAACAAATTTTTGATGTCATCAACTCAACCCACGTATCTATTGCTTGAAAAACTGTCGCTACTGAACTTCAGTGTTTGGCTGTCAGGCGTGCTTTCTGCGGCATTGCGGCCGTGGTTCTCGGCGCACTCCTGAACTGGGGACACCAGAACCGGCCAGGGGTTAAAAAGAGCCTGTGTAATCTCAGTACTCCTCAGAGCAAGACGTTGCACTGCTATCGCAATATTCCTCGGGGAGCATCCTTAACTGATAAGCAACCGTGTTTTCCACTTCCACTGTCAAAACTGCCTGCATTTTTACTTCCAAAGGTGACGCTTGTGGCCTCACTGTCTGCTTGCCTGAGCAGCGCAGGCTGTGATTTATACTGGGGACCTGTCTGCTCCTGTGCACTGCCTTTCCAGTCCCTGCACAGCTTTCAGCTTTTGTTAGCCATGATTTTTATTCTTTAGACCACTGGGTAAAATGGTTTAGTACCAACAATCAGTTCCTATAAGAGCCTGATAAAAATGAATGTGATGAGGATTTTCCTTTATAGTAATTTTCAGCTTCCAGCAAGTTATAAACAGTTCAATAAATATTGTGTTGCCTTTTGAATCAGTCTCGCTTCTAGCCAAAATGTTATATTGTACGAGGTCAGGTGGCTAATGGGGGGGGTCCAAGTATGATTTAGTGATGCTGTAATATGCTCAGCTTTCTAAATAAAGGTTTGTCAAACTAGCATTTTTCCTACAAATCCACTTGATTGCAGGGGTTCAATGTGATTATTATGAAAGATGATTATTGAGCAAGAGGGTTTATAATCCTCAAGGTCGCTGCGTTTGCTTTCTTCACATGCTGGCACACATGAGGTATTTCTCATTTCTGAAATATTTTCAAGTATTCTGACTTACTGAAAATCAAACTAAAGCCTAGAGGGTTTCTTTGCCAGCAGATTTTGAAGCTACAGATGCAAGTTTCTTTGAGGATTTTTTTTTTAAAAGAAGGTTAAATTCAGTAGCTGCGCCCCCTGTATTTTTATCCTTTTTTTGTTCTTCTTTTTTTAACAGATCAAGGAGTGTGCAGATGAACCAGTTGGTAAAGGCTTCTTGGTGTCGTGTTTGGTGGATCACAGAGGCAACATCACTGAATACCAGTGCCATCAGTACATCACTAAAATGACAGCCATTATCTTCAGCGATTATCGGTTGATCTGTGGCTTCATGGATGACTGCAAGGCTGACATCAATCTCCTGAAATGTGGCAGCATTCGACCTGGAGAAAAGGTATCCAGAGAACAGGGAGATTGTCGATAGGCTTGTAAAAGCCATTCACTCAATGAAACTTACGTGGAGACCCTGCAACAGTGCTATTGCCTTACTTGCAACTGAGGGAACACATGGCATATCTAATATGTCTGAAAAGGGTGATGTCCTGGTTCTGTGTAGTTCCTTTGTAATAAATATGTGTTTGTTCCTCTGTGAGGGACTGGTGTTCACAGAGACAACTTCCAGTTGTCTTTCCTTCCCTTACCGCACCGCAGGTGAGCTGTAGGGTAGGGAGTTGTCCTTTCCGTCACGCTCTTGTCAGGCTTGACTCAATACATTGAATCCAAGCAATGGGTTTAAGCAGACCTATTGCCAGGCTTATTTCGGAGTCTGGTCGGGTCTGATGCAGGAAGGTTATTGAGGTGCGATAACCCTTTCTGCTTTCTCAGGCTGTACTTGATAGACTGGATCAAGAGCTTTTTATCTGTTCGCTTCCCCTGCCCACTCATGAAGGGCACGTAGTACCTAGTGTCAGATTTTCAGAAGTACAGACTAATGCTGTACTGCTTTTCCTAAATAAATCGTTTTTCTTTTGCCTTATGAGACTTATGCGGAGCTTGGCACAGAGAGGTTTGCAGTGACTAGATATATGGGGCTCTTCTGAAGGCACTGTCTTTTCCTGTCTGCTTCAGCACAGCCAGTGCAGGCAGCAATTACTGTAGTGCTGCAGGAATTAATGTCTGCCTTTATGGTAATATTTTATGTTTAGGGATAAAGTTAAAATTATCGTATCATCTTTTTACAGTGCTTCTTAAATTATAGGTCTTACATTGTTAAGAATTAGTCTCTTAAATCAGCTATTACTGAGGAGGTAAAAAGATTTAACAAATATACACACTTTTTTTTTTTTAAAAAAAGGTTCCTAGTTGTTTGAGATCCTCACTGCTGTAAGCAGCTTCCCATTCGTGGTGTGTTAAATTGAAGTGTTGGTGTATTCCAAAAGACTTAGCTGAACAACAGAAAGCAGAAAAATAAGGACTTGCTTTCAAGAACAAAAGCAACTGTAGAAGTGTGAGGAACTTGCAGGCACCACAGGTTCAAACTGGTGGCAGCTGAGGAACTTGCTTTCTCCATAAAGTAAAGGTTTGCTTCTAATCCTGGGCTGAAGGACCTCATGAAGTGAGAAATTGCTTCTGACAACCAGCATAGAAGCAGAAGTGTTGTAACAGGAGTCCTGGCTGTCAGGTCTGCACGTTACCTGTGGCCTGATCGAATTGAAAGAAGTTAAAATAGTTCTGGTAGCACTGGAGGGGTACCGTGGCCTGGATTTCATGAGCCAGATCTGGAGTGAAAGCAGTGCTGCAGGCTTGTGTGCGTGGTTGTGCGTCGCCCCCCATGCGGGCTGCAGAAGGTGGGATGGGTGAAGGACAAGGATGACCAGGGGACTAAGGTCACCAGGCATCTGGGAGAGGAAAACAAAGGCAAACTTTGGGTCATCGTGTTTCCATGGGACAGCAAAACGTGTCACTACCCAACCTTTTATGGGAGTTAGCACGCTTTATGCCTATTCCTCGCTTTCTTGGTACCCAACCCAGAATATTTTGCCTTGGTTTGTGAAAGCGTCGCAGCCTGTCTTACGGTTTCTTTTGTTACGCTGTCATCCTTGGCACTTAGAGCAATTGAAGTATTTTGTACTGCTATGGAAACAGCTATAAATGGCTATGCAAGCATTTCTTTTGTTGGTGTTCTGTTCTAGCCCTTTTCTGCTTTGGAGAAATCTCATCTAATTTACTCCCATCAGATGCTGGTTCAGGCTTTATTTCCACACTCTAGCTTCTGCGAGTTGCCTGTTGAGAAACAGTCGTGACCCTTTTGTGTGACTGAATGTAACTCTGAATTTAATAAATAGGACCTGGACACCTGAGGAGGAAGATGGGAGAAGAGATTCATCTCTCTTTTTATATGGAAATAAGCCCTGCTAGACCACTAGCTCCATCTGCATCAGGCAGCTAGTAGATTGCAGCATCATAGTTTCATCACAGTAACTGGGATAAACTGGCTTTTTAATCTGTAAAACGCGCTTCACTAGGTATTCTGGAATTACATTGTTTCTCAAAGCCCCTCTGCTAGCTAACGATTTTCCTTTTCTATACTTCCTTTTTTGTTTGTTTTAGCTTGCTTTCTACTTCCTAATAGAATTCTGTTCCTGATGGGTTTGTTGCTGCTTATGTGGTGTTTCCTGGGCTTGCTTTTCCACGTTTCTTGTTGGGTTTCTGCTCTGTAAGAGCAATAAAGTTTACTGTAGAAATCTCAACCTGACTGTAGGCTTTGTTTTGCAGTACAAAGCAGAAAGGCTGTGGATGTGTCCTTTGAAAGCATGAAGTTTTGTTATATGCCTCTTTTGTGGAGTGGTGGGGTGGTTGGTTTTTTTTTTTCTAATTCCAGTTAATGGAGAAATATTTAATAGTAGTTTCAGTCACTTTTCCAGTTGTCTGTTGTGCTTTATAGTGAATTTGGTGGTCTGACATTTAAAGCTTGCTTTGTCTTCGTGCAATAGTATTCCAATTGGTAATTGGAATGGAGGTTTTCTTGGGCTGCCTATCCAGAATGAGCTGCTTTCCTGATCCTGGTAATGTCCAGAATTCCCTAGTTTCATAGAAGTACCGGACTTGAGGAAGCAAGTCTAAATGTGCAGAGATGGTAACATCCAGCTCGATCCGTGTTTACTTAGTGTAGTATTATAGCTGGAGTACTGGGAATGAGCTACTCCAGGAGCCATCCCCGTAACCCTGGTGTCTGGTTTAGCCAGGTGGAGTGCCAAACTGGGATGTCGGATAGATCAGCTGGGTGGTTTTCCATAGCCTGGCGGCTCTGGCTGTTCAGCGCAAGGTGCTGTGCTGACCAGTCAAGGTTATGTTTTACCCTCCTGCCTGCTCTTGACTCCTACCCATTCACTTTTCTAGCTTCTCCCTGCAAGCCTGAAACAGTCACGCACTTGAGGCATGTCAGGTTTCAGACGGAAAAAGTCTTTTCTGCAGGAGCTTCTGAAAATGTCAAAAGAATAAACAAGAATTGCAAAGCCTATACTATATTGTGTGTTGGGAGGGGGAGGTGGGGTGGACTTCCCTGATGGAAAATGTAAGAACAAAGTTTTAAAAATTCTGTTGTGGCCTAAAGCCTGGAGTTTGTATTTCGGTCATAGGAATTAAAATCTCACATTTAGAACTTAGCTCCATTTCTCTTTGGCTCAAAGTGCCATAGGATGGTACTGGAAAGCTGCTTGTATCCTTTGTGGATCTAAACTGTACCTTTTCATAAAACTATGCAGTTTCAAGGCAGTCCAGATTAGATAATTATCTAGTATATTTAACACATCTTTGTAACTTGCAGTTAAAATCCTCTGCTTAAGGTTGATAGTGGTGGTGAGGCAACAATTCCAAGAAACATGTATGGTTTTTAGATTTAATCTCTGGCGTTTCAGTGTGCTGCGCTGAAGAAATGAGACCTAGACCCTGTCAGCCCCTGCAGCAATTCTGGGGAGTCCTGACTTGTGGAGTGAACTTGTAGAGGACTTCAGCTCTGAGGTGGAGGTTTTTTCCAGCAGCAGGGTGGAAGGGGGAGGATAGTAATAGACAGGAAAAGCTTTGTTGGGATTCATTCCACAGCAGAGCCACAGCAGGCGTTCGTATCCTTGTACGCACCAGTGCCGGGGCAGGACTGGGAGAGCTCACACCGTGGGATGCCAACCCTCGGCTTTGGTGCCTCCGAAGCTGAGGTGACCCCGCAGGACTGGTGGCACATGGAGTGCAGGTGGGAACAGGCGGCTCTGTGTGGTGTAGAGCCACGAAGTGATGCTGGTACCGCAGATTTGGGTCAAAGCTGTCTTGCCATCCTTAGGATGAGCCTGTCAGACTTCTGATTGCTGGCTGCTTTAGGAAAAGACAGTTGAGTGCAGCTGTATGCACACTTGTTTTCCCCTCCGTTTTGCACTAAGAGAAGTACAATCTTAAACACAGTCGGTGTTAGCCCATAATTAAAGCTTGAAATGATATTTCTCTAAACCACATCCATAAAGTCCAATCTGTACTCTGTTTGGCCAGTAGCATGGCTGCCTTCCTGCACTTTTGAAGAAATGAAGAGTTAGGACCTCCTTAAACTGCCTTAATTAGTCAGTACTAGCACTCGGGGACCTGATCTGCCTGAAAAAGAACCTCAGATGAGGTCAGTAAATCTCCCAAACAGTGTCAAGTGGGCACAGGAACACTAACAGCATCACACGAAGGCATGAAAACGCGTGGATGTAGGAGGGGAGAGCAGGACTGCATCTTTTGGGAGCCAGCTGTGTTCACTTGTGTTTATATTTCTGTTGTTAAGTGTTTTAAAATTGCTTTAATACAGGGCAGCAGAGCAGCCAGTGCTGCAGGATGATCTACCCAAATATAAAAATTGCATTTGCGAAGTAATGCAGTAAATTAGTCGTTTCATGTTGTGTCCCTGCAGCAGTAAACAGCATCCAGCACAGAGAGATCCACTTTTGCTAGACTCTTAAAAATAGGTTTGCTTTCATATAGTATGACTCTTACCAGGAATCTAGAACCCATGCTGTGAGAAACCAAGAAACTTCTGATTTTCCAATCAGGAAGAGCTTGTCTTGTGCCTTCCTTGCTGGATGTTGAGGGGAGGCCGCAGGTGATTGAGAATAATCTTGGCTAGCCTTGGCTCCCAGCTGCAACCTCACCTAGGCTGGAGCAAAAACCTGCTTAAAATGGTTGTTTTCAATCACTTTCTCTTGCCAGATCCTCAGTTGTAGTTACTGCCTGTGGCTGACCACGAGGATTTGCAGAACAGTGTTTGTGTTTGGTGTGGTTATGGATAAATGACAATTTTAAGTAATGTGGCGAGCTTACTACTAACTATCATTCCTTGGATCCCTTTTGGGTTCAGCCCTAAAGGGCCTGCTGATATATAATTACACTTCTTTGAAGAAGCTGAGATCTGTCCAGTATGTGGCGTTGGCCAGTTCCCACTGAAAAGTGCAAACCAAAATACGGAGTTTTGGTATGTGTAGTGGGTTGGGTTTTTTTTAAGGGCAAGACTACTTTTAGCCCTTTTAAACTGATTAAACTTCTGGGTTATGTTTGCAACTTTGTAATTGGCCGATTCTGCTTGTGCTGCAAGTGTAGCAGAGTTAGAACAGGAGTCAAAGGCCGGCTGCCTGAGGAGGCAATGTCAGAACAAAAAAGGTTTGGAAGAGTTACATGGCTTTGAATGGTCATGGCCATGTTTTATGGAGATCGCTCTCTTACTCATGCTGCTGCAGCAGCAATGGATAAATCTACTTGCCAGAGCAAGCTGAAAGAAAAGGTCCTAAACGGTTATGGTAAATGCCAGGTTGAGTGATTCTGATGTGTGCAAATCTTCATGCCTTGTATACACCAGATAATCTGACAGAAGTTGAGCAGCAGTATCTCAGAGCGGCATAATTTAAGGTGGTCTTCACAGGCGAAGTTTGCAGAAGCCTTGAGAGACCTGCTTCAGAAGAGCTGTTGGTTTTAGGGGAATCGGACCTTCTATAGAGGTACAGGGGGAACAGTTCCCTTTCGAAACGCTTAAAAGGGATGTAGGAAACTAAATAGAACTTTGATCGGCTTGGCCCTGCCATTTCCCTGCTTTCATACAAAGCAGAGCCTCTATGTTTATTGCCGCTCGCTGGTCATAGTCCAGAGTTGTTCACTGGCCTGTAAGCCTGAAGACGTGGCGTTCAGTACTGGGCCAGAACTGCTTTGTCCAAGACTTCATCTACTCTTGAATGCTGGGTTGTTTTTTTTTAATTCTCATAATGGAGGAATTAGCATCGAGAAGCCTACGTTGGTCAAAGCTCCATTGTGGCCTTTTTGGCATCGCTGATTTATCACCACCCAAACTTGAAGGCGCATCTCAGCATGGAGGAACTGTGGTTTTTCTCTCCTCCAAGTATGTTCTTAATGTACTGCTGTTGCTTGCTGTTGCCATGGTGCGAAGAGAGCTATGTCAGATTAAAGATAATTTGGCTGTTTTGGTAAACTGCTCTGAGCAGTGTGACTAAGCAGTGATAATCTCATTAAGTGACATTAAAACAAACCCAGAGCACTGGAAGGGAGGATTTCACGGTGACCATCAGCAGGATGGTGATGGATTAAGTGTGTGGATGGTACAGATACTAACTGTTGCCTCCTCTGAATGTAAATGCAGTTTAGGCTCAACTTTTTGAAGTCTTTGTGTAGAAAGTTTGTTTGTTGCTTAATTTATGTGGTGCTTATGCAGAATCACAGATGACTTGATAATGTAAGCGGTTGGTTACAGCTTTTGTCTTGCCCTTCTCACGTAGGATGCCCACTCGCAAGGAGAGGTGGTGGCCTGCCTGGAAAAAGGCCTGGTAAAAGAGGCGGAGGAGACTGATCCTCGAGTTCAGGTGTCTGATCAGTGTAAAAAAGCCATTCTTCGCGTAGCTGAGCTCTCTTCGGATGACTTCCACTTGGACCGGCATCTCTACTTTGCTTGTCGAGATGACAGAGAACGATTTTGTGAAAATGTGAGTAGTTTCCTCTTGCCTTCTCTTCTACAGTAATCCATTAAAAAAAACCAACCCCAAACCACACTGGAGGAAGGAATGGAACAGTAAGAGTGGAGCCTGAGTGAGACGGTGCAATACTGCAAACAGGCACCTTCCAGCTGTCACTTTGCAGTAAATCTGGTGCTAAATTCACTTGCCCAACAAACAAGCATTATTTCCAGTGGGTTAATGAACCAAATTGGTATAAATGGTTTAATGGGCATCAGAGCTGGTGTGATGGGGAGGAGGCAGCAACGGTAAGCGACCGCTCCCTTGGCAGCGGTACGCTCTTTCCCAAGGTTAGCCTGGTCTGACTCTTCGCAGCGCTCCTCGTCCCTGGAGCGATGAGCTGGAAAGCTGCATTGTTCAGTCTCAATTAGCTTGTATCAGCTGAGTGGCTTCTCACTAAACGAGCGATGAACACAACCAGGTATGTTTTAACGCAATAAAATTTAGAAGATTTTTGTAGTATAGAGGCTATCACGGTCATTTGAAATATTACCTTTAATATATTTCTGGTTTAAAAAATAAATCTCTTGAGGTGTAGTTTACCCTGCTCTTTAAGCATTACAAGTCTTATCTTTAATGGCAAATGTTTCTCTTTTGTTTCACAGACTCAGGCTGGGGAAGGCCGAGTCTACAAGTGCCTCTTTAATCACAAGTTTGAAGAATCAATGAGTGAAAAGGTAGGTATCTGTCTTAGTGAGACAAACCCGTAATGCAGAAATCGTCAGATCATTCATCAGTCCAGGCTACGTTATTCTTTTCCAGCTTGAGGAAAATCCATCATCTATGTGGTTGGATAACTGACTGCTTTAACAGATGCTTTTACTTTGATATGTTTGTGTTTCCAGCTACGTGCTGATGGCTTGAATTAATTGTGCTCGAGTTACAGTCTTTAAAGTTAAGGATTTAAATAAATCAAAGCTTTTGGCTGGGTAATTTGGGAAGGTAGCCGTGGAGCTCGAGTGGTAGTACTGTGATTGAGTGTTTAAAGTAGAAATCACACCATGCTGTGGTAAGCCTTGAGTAGATGCTGTCGTACCGTGCAGATTAGAAACAAAATGCCCCAATGCCTCAGCACAGGCAGCTGTGTGTATTTCACATTGGGTTTCAGGGCTATGAGTGTCTTACTATGAGTTCAGCAGCAAATTCGGGGGGACAGTTACTGATGTTTCCCTTAACGTTTTTCCTGAAGGTGGTGTTTTCAACAACAGAAAAAGTTGTTCTGGAAATCCAGACCTGAAAAGTTTGTATCGGTGTAGGCGTTTTGGGAAGGCAGTGATGCCTTCAGTGATTTCAGCAGCAGCGTCATAGTGTTGGGGATTATACAGAAATATATCATCTGTCTGAAAGGATCCAAAGAGGGCTATCTTTAAAGCCCTCCTCACACAGGCTCTGCTGAAGGAGCCCGATTCAGAGGCCTGGAGGGATCAGACTCATTCCTTTTCTTTAAATATATTAGCTATCTGAAAGCTTAGTTCCAATTAACAAATTCAAAACTGAGAGTGTGATCCCTGAGGGCTTGAAACAAAACTTCATTTTGTACAGGCGCGGTACTGAAATGGGCTGCTATTTTTGTTTAACCTGGTTTTGGTGGTAACAGAAATGGTGGGGTTTTTTTGAGAGGTCTTTTCTATGGTCAACTGTCTAAGATAGGAATGTAAGATGCTGAGAGGTCAGACAAAGCTGTAGCAGATGGCTTGATAGGGAGAGAAGAGGGGTGGATATGCTCTGGGGTGCAGTTTGTAGAGCAGGAGGAACACAAAAATCTAGTTCTCACTCTTGTGGCTGCCAAGGTTGGACCGTTTGCAGAGTCGCTAGTTCTGTAGAAGCTTTTACCTAGTAAAAAATCTCTCCTTGCTGATGGCATCGGCTGCTGCGTACACATGTAGCTGCCAATAGCTGCCTAGGGGGTGGCTTGCTTTGGGTAATCCAAAACTGCTCACCAGGCTGGGCTCCCCGGCTGTACCTGACCTTCCCTTCTCTGGAGGATGAGGTACCTGCCAGCCTGTACCTCCCTGTGTCCCCAGCTTTACGTCTGTCCAGTCCCGAGGACCAAGTCATGGCACAGAGATGGGAAGCCTGAAGGAGGGGGCAGGAATATATATATTTTTCAGGTCCTGGAATAGGTACAGGAAGGAGAGGGGGCGTGAAAGTCAGAAACCTGATGTACAGAAGGAGAGAGGGCGATAGGGCTTCTCTGTTCCTTGCGCTGAGATGGCTCCGTGTTCTCCCCACCCTACACGTGCACAATTTTCCTTCCTTTCAAATGGTCTGGGAACGGACAAATTTGCCTGAGCTATTTTTAAATGATCTGCCGCCCTTGGATTTCATTTTCATATAATTCAAACCAAAAGCTACAAAGCGTAGCAGGGTTTTTACGGCCCCTTTTTTGGATGAAATTTAGAGGCTTGTTCTTGAAACTGCTGGGTTTGGGTTTGGCCACCGTGCAGTCTTCTGAGCCTCGCCGGTTGTGGCGAATGGCTAGAAATCCCCATGGTTAGATGGCTTTATCTGCTCTCATCTGTGCAACACGTTGCAGAACAAATCCAAAGAACGCGCTGTTTTGTAAATGCGACTGCAAAAAGTTGTTTCTTGAGGGCATGGGGTGAGCACGGACCACAGCTGGGATAAATGTCAGCAACTGATCCTAGTTACCGAGAATGAGTCACGCTCTCAGCCATAGCTCTTCACAAAAAGCTGGATGAATGTGCAGTTTGAAGCAGTGCTCTGCAGAGAGCTGCTGCCTTTAAAACCCTTGATCTGTTGACCTTGGCGTGCGTTAACTGCGTGGTTTCTATGAGACAAATGAAATTTAACTGCAGTCCAGCTTAAACGCGTGAATTCTAAAGCATCAATTGTCTTTTGAAACACAACTTGAGAACTTCGCAGCTGCTCTAGCTCTCTACCACCATCCCGATGTGTCTCCTGCAGTGTCGGGATGCGCTGACCACCCGCCAGAAGCTCATCGCCCAAGACTACAAAGTCAGTTACTCGCTGGCAAAGTCCTGTAAAAGTGACCTGAAGAAATACCGCTGTAACGTGGAGAACCTTCCCCGGTCTCGGGAAGCCAGGCTTTCCTATCTGTTGATGTGCTTGGAGTCTGCTGTGCACAGAGGTAAGTGGGGTTGAATCAGGAGGTAGGACTTTGATTTCAAGTTTCTCTTAGACCTTCAAGTTCAACCTGAATTTGCAGTCCCCTTCTCCAAGTAACCTTTTCCAAACTTTGGTTCGGAGGCAAGTTTCCTCTTTGTGATGCTTTCATCACTTGTTTTGAAGATCAGAATGGCAGAATAAACCTCTAACACTGACTCTTACTGTGGAGGCAAGAAGTTTAAAATGCAAAATAGCAAATCCCACTTGGACCGATGGTGTGTAGTTGCAAATCCTTCTATTCACTGTGAATTCAAGCAGCTTTTTTCCTCCTTTATGTAGTAAGCATTGAATATGCTACTAGGGTAAAACAGAGAATAGAGAACCTGTTTATCATCACTCAGGGAAAGCCAGGGATACAGAGTCCTTTATCTCTTGTAAGTAACGTTTTTTCATTGCAGTTCAGTAGCTTGGGTAATTGGCTTCATTTCTCTAACTCTGGTTTTTCCTATCTAGAAGGAAGGTAAGTGTGAGAATATTCTCTTTGTTATTTAAGTTAGCATAGGCTGGCGATGTCCTAGCACCAGTGGCTGTCCAAAAGGCGTTAGAAGGCCCTGTGCAGCAGGATGGTGCTAGAGGTTCTCTGTGAAATTGCCGTAAAATGTAAGATGACATGTTATATATCCTCTAGATCCACGCTGGAGTATTGTTTGGTTTTCCCCTCGGCACGCGGGCGGGTGGTTTCTGATTGAGCAGCAGGGCTGCGCGCTGCAGCGCCCCTGGCACAGGAGGGAAAGGCCATAAGCGATCTGTGCATTCGTGAGCTTGAATAACTCCTTCTGATTGATGTGGAAATGATGTGTCCTCTTTGTGGAAAAGTTATGGGTTGGTTTTTTTTTTTCCCCCTCCCTTCCCCCTGCAGTAGGGCAGATGCTTTCCTGAATTACATGCAGAAAAAACGCTGTTCAGTTAAAAACTTCCACTTTTGCGGTGAAACAGGTTCTGCAGCGTGTGGCTTGTGCACAAAGCCTAGCCCAGGAGGAACACTAATTCTCCCCCACACCTCTGCGTGTCTCTCTTACAGTGCCCGGGAGCCCCTGAAGGTGTGTAGGGCGTTGTACACGTGGGAGTAGGTTGTGGTAGAGGGCTGGGGAAGCGCCTAGCAAAAATGCCAACATCTTCCTTTTAACTCAAAAAACCCCCTTCTACATGGGATTGTAGGAAAGCTTATAGCAGATCTCAGCATTTATTAAAGCTAGATTTCTGTACAGCTGCAGCTCTGGATACACTCTTGGTAACACATTCTAGTCTGGCTTTTTGGTTTCCTGAGCAAGTATGTGCTGTCGCTGTAGAAAATCTTTTTGTCAGACAATATTTAACCTGCCAGCAGATAAATTCCTCCCCCAATTACGTATCAAGCTGGTGAATTACCAGAGGTGACTTCTCTTTCCTTTGAGCATGCAGGGAGTAGCTGACCTGTACCACAGAACTGCAGATCTACTGAGTGTTTCCAGCTGCTCTTCAAAAGCACCTCCTGTAGCGTGAAATCCAAAATAAGAGTCTCCTAATCTTTCAGGAATCCCTTTTATCAAATTCATGTGTTGAATCCACAGACTGGCTATTTTACAGGTTCAGTTAAGTGCTGATACCTACAATAACTGGTTTAATCTCCAGCACGTCTGCTCTAGCACTTGTTGCAATCTGGTGTTGTCCAGAGCGTGGACATCATCCGTGTTCTTCCAACGCCATGGTAGCAGAGGTCAGGAAGGGCTCTGCTAAGCATTGATACTAAATCGCATCGTTTTCTCTTGGCTCAGGTCGACAAGTGAGCAGCGAATGCCAGGGTGAAATGTTGGATTACCGGCGCATGCTGATGGAAGACTTCTCGCTGAGCCCAGAAATCATCCTCAGCTGCCGAGGGGAGATCGAACATCACTGCTCAGGCCTGCATCGGAAGGGTCGCACCCTGCATTGCCTGATGAAAGTAGTACGGGGCGAAAAGGGAAACGTTGGGCTGAATTGTCAGCAGGCGGTAAGATGCTTTTCTGTCCCTTTGCTTCTGGGTTGCTCAGTTGGTAGAAGCGCTGATTTGTCTGTTAAGATTTTTGCCTTGCAGTGGAGATTCTACTGAAGGCAGTCTGGCTCTGCTGGCTATCAGGGAATGCTGGAGACCATTGTGTAATTGTCATGGTATAAAGTGTAACTTGGTATCTAGCAGCACATAATTAATATATTTATGGTTTTTTTACTCAATACACTTACTGGATTTTGTTTTGCTCTGGATTTTTGTGCTGGATCTCCAGTAGTTCTTCTCTAGCAGCTCTCAAGCCATGGAATTCTCTGCTGGGTGCAAGATATAGGAGACTTGCTTTTTTATAGAAGTGTTAAAATATTCCCTCTCCTTCCCCTTTCACCGGATGCCCTGTCCTTGGAAAAGCACTAAATCTTCTCGAAACACCTTTCCACTCAGTTTTACTTTTGCCGTCTCATTTGGTATAAACGATGGAGATGGACCTTCGGGGATGGGTGGGCATAACATACTGCTGCACATCGTCGTAGTTGCAGCCGCTGAAGGAAAGGTCATTCTTCTCCAAAGTACCTTTTTAAAATAGGATGAATCTTTTGCCTTTTTTAACCCCATTTTGGCCCACGTGCATCCTGTTTGTAGTTTCTTTAAATTGAAAACAATCGTTTCATATTTGTTCAAACTCATCGGTGCTTTTTAATGTAATATTACATTTTTCTGCCTAGCACCTGCTTTTAATGACCTGTGAGCCTGGAAAAGTGACATCAATGTCAAAAATGGCTATGAGTGTTAGTGCTGATGTAGGAATCCGAGGAGATGTATCCTCTTGACCTCCTGCAGTATATGGAACCACTATAGTCCTTCTTCCGTGTATGTGTAGCTTAAAGCCTGAGCCCAAAATGTTGCCAGTTTGTGTATGTTATTCAACGCTATATTAATATCTCTTAAATTTTTGTAAAGCAGAGGATGCTGTTGTGAAGAAGCTTTGGTTTTTTGCACAAATAGCAGGTGTATTGGTGCAGCAGCTGTACAGTTTGAGTCATTTCTGCAGTGAGCTGTGGTGTGTGACTTATGCTTTGCAACATTACTGTGAAAAACTGAACACTTGTTTCCCTTCAAATGTGAAATTGAACTTGCTGCCTCAGAACTTGGTTATTTGCAAATTGTCAGAAGATAAGTTCAGCTTGGGAGTAACTTCCAGATCATGAAGCGCGCGTTCAGAACAAGCCATAAGTCAAGGCTGGGGACCCCCAAAAGTGATAATAGATTTCAGACTTTTGGAGAAAAAGAATGTCTGTAGAAATCCATAGGGTTTTTTTTTTTCTGTTCTCTTAGGCTTCTGCTTTATTTTTGTACGATGAGTTGATGAAGCAGCAGGGCTCGACCATGACTCCCCTGCAAGTTGAATGACCTTTGTTCTGTTCTCAAGACAGCAGGAGCAAATTAAGTCTTGATTTTACAAAATAGAATTGATTTGTCTGTATTTTTATGGGCAAGAGGAAATAGATGAACGCAAGAATAGGATAAACGTTGCAATGCTCTGTGTTCCTGCAGACTGGCATGGTGCTATTAGATAGCTGCCTGTGACTTCTGAGGTACTAAATCATTTATTGTTGATATTTTTATATGTTAATGGTAATGGTTGTCTCAGCTGTCACTGGTTTTATTCTGTATTAAATTATTGTGTTAGAATGAGTTTCTTGCTTTTACCTTCCATGGTAGGTAAACGATCTCTGTAAGGAAGAGAATATTGTCTGAAACCCTTCCAGATACTTGTACAAGAGCCTCAAACTTGCCTGTCCTAGGAGATTGGCCCATATGGCAGACGATGAAGAAGCTAGAGGTTTGTCCCTTCCTAGTAGCAGGAGCTGCTTCATTTCCTTTTGCATACCTAGAGACCATTTTTGGCATATGCTTCTGCTGAGCCACTGATGCTCTCCTGAAGCTGATTTCTCAGCTTCTCTGTGTCCATGCGTCAGTATAGTTCCGTCTTTGAGACATGCGGACAGTCTCAGAAGTGCTGCTTCGGTGAATTCATTCATGGGGCAAAGATTGACCTATGTTGGGGGTCCAAAAACTAGTAAAGAGACTGCATCAAAGAGCATGGACTGTTCTGGTTGGGTGTTTTTTTTGTCTACAGTGTGACGATGGTGAGAGCTCCTGTCACCTTGTACCTCCAGTGGCTCCTCATCTGCAAGTCGGGTGGCTGCTTCAGCCATCTCCTGCTTGCTTACCTCCTTGGCTTGGCCCACGTGGCTTTGGCCCAAGTCCAGCTAGACCAAAGCTGACTGCTGGTCCTTGCTTTCTGATGTTCTTGGGCAATTCTTATTTCAGGAACTTGGTGCTGATACTCTCAGATTACTGTAATGTGGCTGTTAGTGGTGGAACTAGCGGCCTCTGGTATCTTTACCTTATCACTTGTGGAAAAAGAGGGGGAAAAGGGTTGCTTTTGGACTTGTCCCAGCAGAGCTTTGGGCCCTATGTGGAGTCAAAAACTTGTGTCCTTGTGTTTTCAGTAGCATTGGTAGGTAGTGCTAATCGAGTACTTGAATTTCTTGGCTAGCTCAAAGCAGTAGGACTAGTCCTGAAATTCTTCACTGTAGAAGCTGTAGGACCAGACACACTTGCCTAGACTGTTTGCTTGAGGAAATTGGAGTGGGAAGCATCTGATTTGGATCTGGTTTTGTTTACTGTCTTGTCTGTCAAGGTTTGCTCTGGTTCTGCTTGCCTTTTGAATAGAAGATCTGCCAAAAACAACACCAAAAAAATCCCAAAACAACAAAACATAACCGAAGAACCTGCATAGTTATTTTCCTGCAGGAGCATCTGCTTGTAGCTTTTCCTGCATGAGAGGAACATGGGTGATTCTTTGTACTTAAAACTGTCAACGAAATGCATTCTTAAACCTTCTGAAACCCAGATGTCTTGGTCTGAGAGGCTTCATTTCTTGTGACACCTCAACCAGGATGGTCTCGCATGTGAGACTGCTTTTTGTTGAGCAAGAGGCGTGCCTAGACCCAAACATGTAAGAGCCCAGTGTGTTTTTTTTATCTCTGTTTTAATCACTGAGCTTGCCAAAATGCCCCAAGTTCTGTAGATGGTAAAGGAAGGATGGCTTTCTCTGTAACATAAACAGTTCAGCCTAAGTTCACAAACAACTCCTGGGTGTTTGGTCAGCCTTATCTTGCCTAACTGTAGGCTTAAGGCCCCAGTGTGTCACAGGTACGCTCTGGCAGTGTGCCCTCTAAAGGGCTGTTTGAGTTTGGCTTTGCCTTTTCTGAAGGAAAGGACAGTATTTCTACTAGTAATGTACTTCTCTAGGGGCTCCTGTGCTTGACACTCTGGTCCATCAAATACTGTGTCCAGTTTTGGGCCCCTCACTCCAGGAAAGACATTGAGGGGCTGGAGCGTGTCCAGGGAAGGGCAACAGAGCTGATGAGGGGTCTGGAGCACAAGTGCTGTGAGGAGCGGCTGAGGGAGCTGGGGGGGTTCAGCCTGGAGAAAAGGGGGCTGAGGGGAGACCTTCTCGCTCTCTGCAACTCCCTGAAAGGAGGGGGGAGCCAGGGGGGGTCGGGCTCTGCTCCCAAGGAACAGGCCATGGGACAAGAGGAAACAGCCTCAAGTTGTGCCAGGTGAGGTTTAGGATGGATATTAGGGAACATTTTTACACTGGAAGGGTTATCAAGCACTGGAACAGGCTGCCCAGGGCAGTGGTGTTATCACCGTCCCTGGAGGTGTTTCAAAGCCGAGCAGACGCGGTGCTGAGGGACACGGGGTAGTGCTGGGTTTTGTCCATGTTGTGTTGATGGTTGGACTCAATGATCTTAAAGGTTCCTTCCAACCTAGAGGAGTCTATGATTCTATGCATTTTATTAAGAAATAAACCCCATCATCAGAATGAGATACTACCTCAGGAGCACATTTCCCTTGTAAAACAAGCTCCTCTTTGCTTTGAGGAGGCGTATACAGCTTGGATGTGTTCCGGTCATTAAGTGGTCATCTGCAAATATTGTTTTTACGTTATTCATCAACGATGGAGATCCTGCGCCTAGGGAGGGTGGGTCTGCGATGCTGTAGGTCATCAGACAGCAGATACACGTGTCCATTAATTGTGACCATCAGCTCATAGAAGGCCCTGAGCTGTGCTGGCGGTGTCTAGCACCCATGGTGTCACTTAGTGGAAGCCATATTTCGTACTAGAGCTGCTGACAAACTGTTTTTCAAATAAGTGGCTTTTATGTTGCTCTGGTCTCACCTTTGCTTTTTCTGTTGAACATGTAAGACTATAATCCTTGCTAAAAGGGCAGATTTTTCTGCTTCTGATTTCTAATACAGCCAATAAATTGCAAGTTAATTGTTAATTTAGCTCCGTATCAGGGTAAAAGTTCAGAGGATTATAAAGGTTATCCGGCTGCTTTTCAGCTGCAAGGGTTTGTTGTGAGAGGGAGGAAAAGCCTATAAAACCTTCGCTTTTATCACCGCTGCCAAATTATTCCCTCGCCCCTGCAGTCAGGGCAGCTGGCTCGCTGCTCCGCATCTTGCACGGGGTTGAGGATTGGGACTGGGAATCGTGCAGGAGTGCCCAGTACAGGGCAGAATGACTGGGAGGTGAGCTGGTGCTTCTGAGCTGTCGTACCAAGTGGAAGAGGCCAAAGTACACTGTATGGCAACACAAATACTCTGTAAACTGAGATACGAGGAAGAATCTTGCCTATATAATGCTCTGGCCAGTAGATTTAATCCCTGTGTGTAAGAAAGTGTCAGGTTTGACGTTTTAATTCACCCATTTGTCCTTAAGGGAGGAATTCCACTGATTGTACTTGATCCCTTTTCATATGTAAACATCTGACATAAAGCATTTTATGTGCCTGTGTATCCCGTCCATGCAGGCTGTGTGTGTGTGTGCCAGCAGCACCACCGTATTCTTCTCCTTTTAGCTTTGAGTCTTGCTTTGAAGTCTGCAAAGGACTTATCGCTGCTCCCTTCTCCTGCTGATTAAGGTACGGCTCCCTGTTATCAGCCGGATCCTGTATCGGCTTCTGTTTGGCCACTTTCAGAGTTGTATAAAAAGTTTCTTTTTTATTACTATAATTCTTCAGTGAAAATATCCCAAGAATTTTGGAATCAACAGCTTATGCATGGTAGGCAGCGCTCATCCGAGCTGCCTGCATCCCTTAGAAACCAAGGCTGGGCCTAATTAACTTTGGCCAAGGGCAAGTTGCAGGAAATCCTGTGTTCCTCCCAGGCAGTATAGGTCTGTCCTCTTGATTACAAGTTTCCTATTGGATAAATAACTCTAGCTTGTATTTTCTCCAGTTCTCTCATGCTTTTTTTTTTCCTTCTCCATGTTTTGTGATATTAAGCCTTTGCCCCCCAAAGTTTCCTGGATGGTGTTTTGGTGCAGACTTTGAAAGCTGGAGGATAAAATTGTAGCCGTGCTTTTCACTTAATTGGGCTGGGGGCCAGTAACAAAAATCGTTAAGTGTGTGTCAAGATGTTAACAGTGTAGACCATTGGATGTTGGCATGCAGGTGGTCTTCTAAGCAAGGTCTCTTTTCTTAATTATTTTTTATTTTGCTCCAAATGTATCAGCTAAAAATGTTTGTGTGTGGCATGATGATAGCAGCCCTATGTGAAGTGGGCTGTGGGGGTCCTGGGCTGAGTTATGGCCCAGAAAGCTACCCTTCTTCCCAAACCTGTAGATTGAGACTGGGATGTACCCAAATTCCCTTACCTTCATGTATATGTGAAGGTAAAAACAATACAATAGAATACAAATAATAAATTGTGTACTATCAACCAAATTGTGGTTACCCTGCCTTCCAAAAGCTTGAGCAGGCTTGCTTGCAGAAATGATATTTCATGGGCCAGCAGAACAGGACATTTTATCCCATATTTCAGTGAAACTTTTGTGTCCTCTCCAGGCAATTCCAAAATACTTTTACGCTTTGTTTGTAGTTAGACAACTGGTCTTTAAACATTGATTTCGTCGCAAGTTTAGAACAGTAGATAGTCTTCATTGAAAGGTGATAAATTTGTATTTTCAGTGTCATCAGCCTTATGGGATGAGGGTGCATCAGAAATACAATATTCAAATTTTAGCATTTCTGTTTTGTAAATCAGTGTATAAGTAGTCTGGGTTTACAGTTGACCTACAGTATGTGACCAGTCTCATCCAGTGTTGCTGGGCTGCTTTATAAGGATAATTAGGGTTCAGCAGCGCTGGACCCCCATGTCTGATAATTGAGTTGGCAGCACAAGCACTTAAAATAATCAACTGTAGAGCAGAGGTCGTACCTGGTAGTGCAGTTACAGGCATAGAATTGCCACACTGAGAAGTTGTAAGTGCTCTCATTTTGGTCATTGTAATTTGTTTTCCTATACGCAATTTCTTTCTTCCAGCTCCAAACACTGATTCAAGAAACTGACCCTGGTGCGGATTACCGCATTGACCGCGCGCTGAACGAGGCCTGTGAGTCGGTTATACAGACTGCCTGCAAGCACATACGGTCTGGAGACCCAATGTAGGTGGCACTCGGTGACAACTGGGGTTTGGTTCTGTTGGGCATCCAGGAGGATCATGTGGCTAACCAACATAGATCCCAAAACCTGTCCAGAAATGATGGGCTCTAAATTAGCAACTCATACCGGGTTGGAGGTGTTAACCAACCTCTGTTGGCGTTCTTGCTGTATAAGCAAGCTAGTATTTTTGTAACAGGGCAGGTTTACCACTGGTGAAGGATGTAGCTATCTCAAGTGCTTAGATTAAATTTGTAACATTCGATGTGCTAATTTATTTTACGCCATAAGTCTTTAGCACTGTCACAAAGTAAAGTAATGGGCCTTGAAAGGCCAGTGAAGCAAACCCATACTGCAGGGACAAATCTCCAGGTCGGATATATAGTGTGTCCTGAGCCAGATTTTATACAAAATAGTCCTTCTGATTTTGTCGCCTGTCAAATTGCTGAGATAGCTAAAACAATAGGATTTAAGAGGGTACAAATGTGGCATACAATTGTTTTAGATGTAATCTTGAAGGAAGAGAAAGGCCTTCACTGTGTTTGACTGTCTTATCTACAGTTCATTGGAAAGACTGGTTTGGCAACACCAACGTTACAGGAAAGCTCATCACAATAATAGCAGGCTGTTGCCTAACTTTTTTCTTCTGTTTGTAGGATTCTCTCCTGCCTGATGGAGCATTTGTACACTGAGAAGATGGTAGAGGACTGTGAGCATAGGCTTCTGGAGCTCCAATATTTTATATCTCGTGATTGGAAGTGAGTACTGTAAAACACCATGTATCCTCCCTTGATGCTTGTATTTAGTGTTTGTATGGACTAGCAGTTCTGTGTAAAATGATACAGCTTATGCTTGCTCAAAAGAGGGCTTCTATGATGCCAGGTCTGTAGGGCGTTAATGCCTGTCTAGAACAGGAGAAGCAAAAGCTGCTTGGAAAAAGTGCGATGCCCGCTTAAATCGGGTACGTACTTAGACACGATGCAGCCCAAAAAAGAATATCAAGTTTTGAGCTCTGAATTTTTCAATGCATCTTTAGTTAAAGAAGTCTCTCTGGCCGTATGGAAGTTGAAGGTCACTTTTCTGTGCAGGTGGCAGCCAGCTTTATCTGCTCTCAGTGCTACAACATGGGAGTTAAGAAAACCACGCTAATAACTGTAACAAAGAACCACTGTGTGAGAGGCTCCCTGCTTTCATTTCTGCCTCTTTGCAAATTCTCTTGCTGTGATTGCAGCCTGTAGAGCAGATGTAATTCCCTTTGGAGCACAGCTTTTCCAACTTTCATGTCCAATGATGGCAGTGCTTTGTTTTTAAATATATACAGAGCCCCTTGTGTCTGAGTGGGTTAAGATGAGGAGAGTATCAATTTGATAAACATGACTAATGAGGAAAGAAGAAACGTTTGGCTTTTCTCCTGAAGAAGGTTGAGAGGTGAGGAAGGTAGAGGACATGAAATGGGGTTGCTGTAAGAAATGGAATAATTACTGTCAGTAAGCACAAGTGTGGTCCCTAGTGGAAGGCGTGAAGTCATGGGCTTTGGTTGCTGCGAAGGGTGTTCACATCGCGCATTAAGAGAACCTGACTCATAGCTGTATCTACGGGCAGCATTACCAGTAGTTAAGGGCTGACTGTTAAGAAGCTCCGTGAACCTTCCGCCCTTAAAATACATGGGGCTTCACGGACCGGAGCGTTTAGGGCTTGTCTCGATAACTGTCTCCATAGGTAGACAAAAATACTTAATATTTTTTTTCCTCCTCTTTTTGTTTCACTTCGTTGCTGGTTCTCCTGCCAGTGCCATGTTTCCGGCAGGTAATTCATTACTTGAGCCAAACTTAAGTGATGGGAAGAAGGGAGACTGAATATTTGCATTTTGCCGGGGGTAAACATAATTCATATTGCAGGCTGGGCAACATTAGCTCATCTTTCCTGTTTTAACCACTGTTTCCTTGAACTGGCTTATAAAAACTGTTGTATTAACTGTGCGCCTAGGACAGATGCACAGGCAGAAATGGTTTTCTTACTACTTTTATCATTATCTGTATAATTGTGTCCGCTAATATCACTTGATGCTTGCCTACTAAACTGGTGTAGAAATCCAAAGTTTCCATTTTTGGAAGTCAGCAATATCTCACTTAGTTTTTTAATATAATTAGACGTCATCTTAAGTGATCTGCTCTTGCAGTTTTCTTGTGTGCAAAAGCAAGGGATGCTGAGTCTTCAGTTAGCTCAAATCCAGAGCAGACAATAACTTGACTCAGATTTTTATGAAACTGGCATTTCAAAATGGCACCAGTACAGAGTACACGTAAGGTATTATACAAGCAAGGCATGGTAGGTACCTGCCTTTTTGCTGCTTTAGGATATCAAGGAGGTGATTTCTTTTCTCATGTGTCAGCACTTGGCTGGCACGCTGCAGAAGAGAATGGGAGGCACTTCAAGAAGCGTTGGAAGATTTAATCTGTAATTATAAAGATACTCTTGTATTTTTGCAAGGCAGGGGAGTTGATTCCAAGTTGAGTGACGGGCCTTTAGCTACCTGTCAGTTGGACACCGCTGCTAAGCGATGTGGTGGTGTGTGATACCTGAAGGAGTTTTTTCTGCCTCGAAAGCATTTCAGAATATGAAAAACGTGAAAGGCTTAAATAAAGTGCTAGTGATAACTTTTCTGTTTGCAGATTGGATACAGTCCTTTACCGCAAGTGTCAGGGAGATGCCTCCCGTCTCTGCCATACCCATGGCTGGAATGAGACTAGCGAGCTGATGCCTCCAGGGGCTGTTTTCTCCTGCTTGTACAGGCATGCCTACCGCACAGAGGAGCAAGGAAGGAGGGTGAGTGCCACCAACTGCTCTTTGATCTGTGGTAGAGGGGTTGCACGTACATTTGGAAGGTGGACAACCTGTGCTAAAACTGCAAGAACTTGCAAAAGCTACTTAAAAGCATTTTCCATAGGCGGTACTTGCACTGCTCCCGGTGTGCAGCTCCTCCTCAAATGTGCCTCAAAGGTCTGTGTTGTCCTGGTAAGGCAAAAGAGCCACATCAAGATGTGACAATTGCCCGCAGGGGGAACTGTGTGCTGACAACAAGGTATGGATATCTGTTCAGACGCAGTGCAGGTCCTCCCCCTTGTCCTTCCAAAGAGGAATGTGATTACTTGTACATAGCTAGCATAGCTGCAAAATTGGGTTTATGCAAAAAGGAAATCCAAGCCCAGCTTTCCTGGGCCGTTTCTAATTAAGTTTTGGTCTGAATACAACTTCAGGTTATACTCCATTACATTCTTCCTATTGATATAAAGCATCCTTTTGATTCTTTGGAGCATGCTGGACTGCTAAATGTGCTTAGGCTGCCTTTAAAGAAGACAGTAGGGATGTGACTTCCTGCCCTGCAGTCTGGAGATCCACCGTAATCACATTTTTTTTGTTTAGAGCTACTCTTTCCAAGTTTGCTGCCCTCTCGTGCCTTTATCAAGGCACTCCCTTGAAAGCAACTGGGTACTTGGTTCCATTTCTTTTGGCACTGTAGTGCACACAGCCCCTAGGAATCGGTGGGATTACACAATGGCCTGGCTTAAAAATTAATTTCTACAGCTTGATTTAAAAGGTCTTTTGTGGCAGAGGTCAAGTATTGATTGAAAATATCTGTCTTTTAGGAATAATTTTTTTAATGCAGTTTCTAAGTCTGCTGAGTTGAGACTTCTTAATTCCATTTTATATTAGTGCTGACCAAAGAAATCAATAACCACCCTGCAAATAATCTGTCGGAGAAAAAAGGCTTTTAAATGTATTTTTCTTGTGGAAAGTAGGCTAAGGGAGCAGCTGTCATTTTGAAATCTAGCATTTGAAAGCAAACTCATCAGGGGATAGATCTGTACTTTATTCCAGTGCTGTCCACAAAATGCTAGGTGACTTCCAATGCTTTGGATTTTTAAAGGCATGAAATTTCAAGCTTTGACTGGTTCATTTTAGGTCTGACAAGCACCATGCAAGTATCCCTTGATTTTTCTACAATTTGGTTTTTCCTCGGTCTTAGCAAATGCTGACTCTGATGTTCTGCGGTGGAGGTTGCTGACAAGAAATTACAGCTGGATTATATTGCCTTATTCTGGGCTTCCCTGTTGTTGCTGAAGGCGTGAGCTGGTTTGACTTGCTTCTGCAGGAGCAGCCTGTAGCTTTGAGTGAAGGGGGCGATGCGGCAGATAATCTAGGGACCTGCTTTGACATCTCATTTCAAAAGCAACGTGAAAGCTTAAGAATATAAGGTCTGTTTTAGTGGAACGAAAGGAGCCTTCCATTCAAACTAAATGACAAGGCTCCAAACTCTCTTGGAGCCTGGGTTCCTTGTGGGGGTCCCAGCAGGCTCACGCTGAGCAGTAGAGGACTACTTCTGTACTTTGTGGGATCACTGGTGGTGTTTGCAGTCACTCTCGGTGTACCGTCAACTGACAACATCTTGTTTACATTGTGCGGCATCAGAGCCGCTGTATGCTAAAGGCTCTTTGCCACCTTTGCAGCTATCGCGAGAGTGCAGAGCGGAGGTGCAGAGGATCCTCCACCAGCGTGCCATGGACGTGAAGCTGGACCCAGCCCTCCAGGACAAATGCATGATTGACTTGGGGAAGTGGTGCAGTGAGAAAACGGAGACAGGGCAGGTACTGTGCACAGTAACTTCCTTTGCAAAGCTGGAGGGGTGGGATGGGCAAAAAAGAGGATAAAGGGACATCTTGTTAGCTGTCTCATTATACCTGAGAATACATTAGAAATGGATGCAGCTTGAAACATAATCTACAGTAGACTGAGAGACAGAGGTGATATGAAGATGTCTTGCACCTACTCCGTGGCTTCCGGAGGCTCAAATGCATAGTGGAATGAGGAGGAGGAAGGCGATAGTTAACAAGAAGGACTTTGATGAAGCAACCCCACCCCACCCTGACTCTTATTTGGAATATTCTATTACAAGCTTGACATTTCCCACATAAACTTTATCCCACTTCCATTTGGCAAATACTGACATGCTTCCTGTGTTTATAGAGAACTGAAGTAACATCTGCTGCTACTTAAGAAAATTTCAACAAATACTTTCATGTTAAATTGCTGTGCCCTAGCAGAGCTGTCAGGGAGGAGCCATTCAACAGTAGATGCAGCAGAGCATACGGAATCACGGAATTTCAGAGTTGGAAGGGACCTCTATAGATCATCCAGTCCAACTCCCGTGCTAAAGCAGGGTTGCCCAGAGCACATCCCTCAGGGCTGCATCCAAACGGGGCTTGAAAGTCTCCAGAGCAGGGGACTCCACACCCTCCCTGGGCAGCCTGTCCCAGGGCTCTGCCACCCTCACTGGAAAGAATTTTTTCTCATATTTGATCAGAGCTTCCCATGTTCCAGCTTGTGCCCGTTACCCCTCGTCCTGTTACTGGGGTACACCATTGTCTCTTTCAAGTGCCCATCATAAGTTGTAGTTTGCCTAATTAACCTCTCACTAAGGTTATGTGAAGGGCAAATTAAATGGGATATTTCAGAAGTGGAAGCACATCATGCAGCTTTTCAGAACAAGCGGTACCATCCTAGACCAACATCCTTAATCGCTACTTCGTATGTGTGTTCTGGGAGTGCCAGCAGAGGAGTGGGGTTAAATGAGACTTAGGACTTCACAAGGAGGAGGGCAGTTTCGCAGGCATTAACAATATTTCAAGCCCAAGTTTTGAAATTGAGTTTTTGGATCACACAGTAAAATACCTGATTTTGTAGGAGCTGGAATGCCTTCAGGACCATCTCGATGATTTGGTGTCTGATTGCAGAGACATAGTGGGAAACCTCACTGAGCTGGAGTCTGAGGTGAGTGATTTGCAACCTGGGATTAAAGGGAAGAGTCAAACATGTCTAGCTAGGCGTGTCATTTTGATAGTGATGAAAAAAGTGAGGTTAGAGAAGTTGCAGAAATGCAGCTCTCTGGGATCAAGCAGAGACCATCCATTCTGACCTGTACGATGTAAGTCTTCACGTAGGGTTCTTGAGGAGGAGAACTGAACAACGTTTTGGGATTTTAGGCTGGTGATGACATTTCTCCTCCTTAAAATCAGTTATGGTACTGAAGCTAAGATTTCTTGCACAGATAATCAACCCTGTTACCTTTAGTGCAAGTCAAGATATGTTATGGGTCTTGCTTTCAAGTAGTTTTGTGTACCATATTGCAACTTTCTTCCCCTTGTCTCAAATTTTGCAAGACATCATTTGCCACAGGCATCATTAGAGGTTTTCAGTGAGGTCAGCGGCTTTACTTCTTTTGTGAAGCTGCATATTTGATTATTTTGGCCCCAGCTGTTCCCCGTATCTCTTAAAATTCACATTCTGCCCTAGGGAAAGCATCCTTCAGTGGTTACAGAATGGTTTGTTCAGAACTATCATTGATCTTTAACTTCTGCCTAGATGTTGGGTGATTTCTAGTGCTGTAGCATCCTGATCGGTGAAGATTGGCTGAAACATCCAAGCAATGAGTTTCTATGGAGACCAGGCTCTTCCCTTAAGCTGGAAGGCTTGTCTTGCATTTGCCGCGTTGTTGGTAGGCATGAACCTTAGGATTTCCAGAACTGGAAGCGTAAAGCTGTCTGGATTGCATCTTTCCACATCCTGAAAGCTGGGTTGAGTTTAACTTGTTATCACAGGATTTTTACCAGAGCCTTTTTTCTTGTCCATTCATTGTGAAAATGAAATATTTCATGCTTTCTGCAGGACATTCAAATTGAAGCCTTGCTGATGAGAGCGTGTGAGCCCATTATCCAGACGTTCTGTCATGTGAGTACTCTGTAATCGTGTGAATATCTTTGGGGGGAAAAAAAACACTGCATGGGAAAGGTTGGAGCATTTTAGTATTAGTTCTTGGTGTACTTACCGCACTTCAGAAGTAAAATCAGACATAAGCAGTTACAAAAGTCTTTAGTTAAAAGAACACTCTGGAGGTGTTTAAAAGCCGGGCAGACATAGTGCTTAGAGATACAGTTTAGTGGTGGGTTTTGTCAGAGTTAGGTTGATGGTTGGACTTGATGATCTCAAAGGCCCAACCTGGGCAATTCTATGATTCTATAAAGCAAAAGTTCTTAGTTCCGTCTAGGGCTTCTGCTGTTGTCAGAGCCTTAGCATAAAAGCTAAAGCTTGAAGATGCAAATCGCCCTGTAATTGTGAAAAATCACTCTTTACAGTGGGTTAAACCCTAAACTTTTTCCTTCCCTCTTGCCCACAAGCAGTGTGTCCTACCACCCCACTGCGTGCAGCTGCTCGGGATTGCTGAAATAACTTCTCACGTTGCTGTGGGACTGAGCAGTTACGTAGTGGGGAAGGCATCTAACCGTACTACTTCATGTAAGCGTTGAGTCTCTGCAGTATGTTCTCCTCGGTCTAAAGTGTGCGTGTGCCTGAGATGATTCTTTTCCAAACTATATCTATAAATAACTGTGTGGTACAGCTCTTGGGTGGTGAGTTAATAGTGGGTGTAAGCTCACAACAGAGAGCGGGACCATAAGTCCCACTATTTCCTGGTCGCGGTGGGCTACAGGAGCATAACAATCATGACTTGGAAGAGTGGCTGATTTTTAAGCCTTTCATCTCTCCTTCAGGAGGTTGCAGATAACCAGATTGATTCTGGGGACCTGATGGAATGTCTAATACAGAACAAACACCAGAAGGAAATGAATGAAAAATGTGCAATCGGAGTTACTCACTTCCAGCTGGTAAGCAGCGCTTTGCTATCCGTGGAAGCCTGTTTAGTTCCTTGAGGGTGCTGACAGGAATTAGCTATTTGAGATTGATTTCCTGCTGTATTTAAAGTGCTCTTGTGAATTCAGACAGTTCATAAATGTCTGCTTAGAGATGGTCACTTCTATAGATGATTTAGTCAGGCCCTCCTTCCTTCCTGGCGTATGGTAGAGAGGGTCCCAGCTTCTTTAGCATTGCGGTGTTCCACACTAGTAAGTTGTGGACAAAAGCATTTACTGACTGTAATTCAACAAGTGTTCTTTTGGGCAGCACTTCTTCTTTTTCTTTTTCCCCCCCTCCAGGTGACCAAAGGTTTTGATTTTTTTCCTCATTTCTCTCTTGCAGGTTCAAATGAAAGATTTTAGATTCTCATACAAGTTTAAAATGGCTTGCAAGGAGGATGTGCTGAAACTTTGTCCCAACATCAAAAAAAAGTAGGTGGCACCTGACCAAACTGCAATCTGATCTGGTTAACTCTGTTACGTATTTATACAATACTTTGTGATAGAGCAGCAAATGCTGGACTCCCTTTAAAGGCCGATTGTTTTGTGTTTTCCCTTAGTGACTGTTCAGCAGATACTTAAAGGTAGAAGCATTGTCTGACTCTTTACAATTACTTCTGCATACAAGCCCGTCCTCTCTATTTTTCTTGTGCTGAAAATGGCTAATGATTACGATTAGTGGACTGCGTGTCCCAGGATGTCTTTCATCCTTGCTAGACTCATCATCTCCCAAGGTGCAGGCTACCCTTTTTCCAGTTGCTGATCTAGGAAGGGAAGACATCCCGCTTGTTTTAGCTGGTTTATTCATTTCAGCGTAAGGATTTTTTTAATGGCCTACTGCAATGACGTAAGGCTAAATTACACACAAGGTCAGTCCTGTTGGTGGGATATCAAGGCTATTTGCATTTTATGACATAAATGCCCTTCCCGTAATGCTGAAGGATTGTTTGCAATACCATGTAGGTGTTCACCTTCATCTGGTTCTGAGGTTAAGTAAAGCTTTTGAAAAGTGCTCACGTGATTTAAGAGCAGAGTCTTGCTGGGCATGGGTATGGTGGGATATTGAATATCCTCCTGGCTGCTAATCTAGACTCCAATTAGATAGGATCGGCTTTAGGTTTTAATTGTGATCCAGTTACTCTACACAGAGCTGTGCCCAAGGTAGAAGTAAGCATAGCTGCACAAGGGCTTTGTTATTTTTGGGGTCATTTTCTTCAGTGTGGTGATCCAACACCAGCCTTGGCTGGTCTAAGTGAAGGGTGTATGAGTAAAGAGCTGTTTTCTTTTCTGCAGGGTGGATGTAGTGATCTGTCTGAGCACAACTGTGCGCAATGACACTTTGCAGGATGCCAAGGAACACAGGGTCTCTCTGAAGTGCCGCAAACAGCTGCGTGTTGAGGAGCTAGAGATGGTAAACATGCATGAAACTCTTCATCCGCCCGCTCTTCTAGCGAGGTCCTTGAATTAAAGCTTCCTAGTTTGTCCACCCTGGGGAAAAAGGAAGCTCATTTCTAAGATGTATCTAATTTATTTTTGCACTCTTCTTACAACATGAGGCTCAGCTGCCCTTCACGGTGAAAGTAATGATTGTCTACTTTAATGCCTTAAATATAGTCTCATGAAGGCTAAGGCGAGCTAAATGGTCATTGGAATTTCAGCTAGAAGTGATTATATTTAGTGTTAGAGAGCAACGTGCTGCACATGCTGATGTTGTTGAAGTCCTCTAGGAGAGAATAAAAGCTTCATTTTACAGACTGAGGAAACAACCACAGATGAAGCAACTCGCCTCCAGCTGCTCTAAGCTGCTCAGTGGATAAACAGGGATAGTGTGTGTTCTGGTAGGCAGGGCTGCATCTCGCCTTCCCGCTGCAGTGCCTGCAACAATGAACTCCGAAGGTCTTTGGCCAGTACATATTGTTTGAGTGTTAAAGCTTCACCTTCAGTAGGCCTGTATCGGAAGAGGCAGCAGTCTTGCCTTTGTATGGAAGAATTTGAATGCTGTGTCATGAAAAGCAGGAAACTTCATTCAGGTCACCCGATAAATGGGTGTCTGTTCATATGTCCTTTTAACACGAAAAGATTTTAGCTGTCTTGGGTGTTGTGTTGATGCCCTTTTAGGAGGAGCAGTGGAAACAACTTGGCAGCTCTAAAGTTCATTTTAAACCCTTTCTTCAGGGTTAAAAGCCTGCATGGGTTTGCAAAGTTGGCTTCCTGCTTCTCACACCCCAGACCCTTAAATTCAAAGAACCCGAGCTGCCTGTTGTGGGAGTTGCCTGCTTTTTGTGAGTGGAGGGCTCTAGTTAATAGATCAACAAAGTAAAATTGTCTTTAGTGTCCTACTTAAAAGTTCATGCTGTAATTTATCCTGCAGACTGAGGATATCAGACTTGAACCAGAGCTGTATGAGGCTTGTAAAAGTGACATCAAGAACTACTGCCAAAACGTGCCCTATGGCAATGCTCAGGTAATGGATTTTATTAATAATTTACAATTTAATTTGTGTTTTCATTTCAGAAAACTTTTGAGAACCACTTCTGCCCCTGTGAGTGCAGTGTTGGATTTTCATTCTGATACCACTGAAATCTTTCATTATTATTTGGGAGCATAAATATTTTTCCCCACTGGTTCCCAAGCACTGCTGCTGGGTGGCTACGATGCTGGGAGCAGCTTGTTCCTCAGTTAATGAACTGTTAATGCTAGTAGTTTTAAGCTATTAGCAGCTGGTTACTGTGAAAGTTGCTAAAGATTTCTTAGATGTAATGTCTGCAAGATGAGATTTGGGGTTTTGGTGTAAGGCCAGGTGACCCTCTTCATCTCCTTAAATCTTTGTGGGAAAAAATGAGCTTAAAGCAAGTCCTGGAAATGAGCATTGGTAATGACTTTTGATAAAATCTAGACATTGGGAACTTAACTGCATAAATCAGGTGAAGATGGCTGTTAGGGGAACACATAGCTGTGCGTTTTGAGCGGCCTGTGACAGCATGACATGAACGATGTGTCCGTAATGGTTGTAATACGGTGTTGTAGATTATTGAATGCCTGAAAGAAATCAAGAAGCAGTTGAGTACCCGGTGCCACCAGAAGGTGTTTAAACTGCAGGAGACAGAGATGATGGATCCAGAACTGGACTACACGCTCATGAGAGTCTGCAAGCAGATGATCAAGGTAACGGTAGCGTGTTGATTTAAGACAGTGAGGTTGGGTTATAAGAGCCCTGTCAGTTTTGAGGTTCCTATAAAGGCTCGTAACAAGACTGCTGTATTGTTTTAGAAGTATGATTGCTTTCTTGCAAAGTAATGAGTTTCTTAACTCTACATCATGCTGAGGTTTCTTCAGGGCTCTTCTCTTTCAAGTTTACTTCCTCCACGTATCTGATCAAAGTCCGTGCACTGATAAATCTGCCTTTCCAACTGCCGGCAGAATTGAGGAGGAAGTCTGTGCTGAGGCTATTTATACAGTTTTCATCCAGTCGGTTTGGATTTGGATTGGCTTTTAGCAAAGGTGAAGAAGTTGTGATTACAGAGGGCAGTAACATCTTCAGTTCACTGCTGACCTGGTGCACACAGACGTTCATCAAACTGATAAAGCAGACAAAATCAGGGGAAACTTAACATGAGAAATGCTGGCTTAAGGTGGTACCATGTGGAAAGTTGCAGTGCATGTTATAATACAATAATAATACAATAATACAAGACGCCCTTGCATGGCAGCCANCTTAAGGTGGTACCATGTGGAAAGCTGCAGTGCATGTTAATACAAGACACCCTTGCATGGCAGCCGGAATTGCAAGCCCTGAAGCACCAGTACGTGTGGTCCGTATGCAGTGCCCAGTGTTTGTGGCCGAAACAGAACACCTTGAGGATTTATGGCTTTCCAGTGCAATTTCATAATTAAAAAAAAAATACCTGTAATCTCACCAAAGCGGTGAGGATTAAAAGGTACAACAGCTTTATCTTCCACTTACAGAATTGGTTTCTAACAAAAGAAATTAGTACTTTGGTCTGAATTTTGGCTAAGCTGATTCACTTTTGACTATCTAAATCAGGGTGGGAATGGGCAAATTAGTATCGGTGAGCTCTTCTCTGCTTTCTCATTGTATATGGTCATACTTTCTCACAAGTGTTACTAATGAAGCCTTTACCTATCGCTTCAGCCAGCCAGCATTTATGCAGAACAGCGGCATGTGTATAGACTTAAGATTCCCTCTTTAATTTCTAAAATAAAGGGGTGGGAAAGTAGTTGGGTACGAGGCTTAATTTGCTGGGTATTTCTTGCAAAGTGTGCTGTAACTTCAGAATAGAAAATAAAGGCATATTGCTTTTGATCCTGCCAGCACAAGCTGGTGCCTAGAAGTCAGTCGAGGCTGTACAAGCTTAGTGCTCAGTCCATAGGCAGAGATAATCGTTCCCGTAGTCAATTTAGAGAGCCGCGCTGTTCTTTCTAATAGGGGCTAAGGAATGTGTCAGTATACCGCTGGATGGGGAAAGTGGTTATTCTCTTCCATTAATACGGTTGTGAGTTTATTTTTTCCAAGCGCTCAGGAACGAAACTTGGGGTTTTTGGTTTGTTTTGTAGCGGTTTTGTCCAGAGGCAGATTCAAAAAACATGTTGCAGTGTTTGAAACAAAACAAGAACAGTGAAGTGATGGATCCGAAATGCAAGCAGATGATTACCAAGCGCCAGATCACGCAGAACACAGGTATCATCTGCTGAAAAAAACCTTAACTTGCCTACCTGAACTGTTGAGCGGTCCGCGTGCCTGAAAAAACGTTTGCTTTGTTTTACTTTTCTTCGTGGCTGTCAGTGTGCACGCTGACTTTATTCAGCGTTCAGGTTCTTTGAGGGTCAGTGTGTGTTACTGGATCCGCTTTATTCCTGAAGCTCTTACCTCGCAAGTTAAAATTCTGTTGTGAAAAAGTACTATTTTTCCCCAAAGTAAATTCATTGATGGTACAATGTCACCCAGGAAACTTCTGTCAAATCTCTTTTGACTCTCTTATGTTCTGTAATCTGAAAAGATGTGTGCTCTAATGAAGTTGTGTCATCTTTCTCGGTTAGATTACCGCTTAAATCCAGTGCTCAGGAAGGCGTGCAAAGCAGACATACCAAAATTCTGCCAAAACATCCTGAATAGGGCCAAGGATGATACGGAGTTGGAAGGACAAGTCATCTCATGCCTGAAGTTGAAATACGCAGACCAGGTGAGTAGAGCTGCTGCATGCAAATGAGAAAGAGTCAGTGAGTAACAAATCAAACTTGCGGCGTGTTCGATGTATGTAACGGCCTGTACAGAAATGAGTTTTTACACTCCTGTACCACTATTACGGAATACACAGCTTAAAATGCAGCGTGATTGATTTATGAAAATAAATGTCATTGAGTGGGTTAATTACTTTCTCCGCTTAATAGCGTCTCTCTCCAGACTGCGAGGACCAAATTCGAGTGATAATCCAGGAATCGGCTCTTGATTATCGGCTGGATCCCCAGCTCCAGATGCACTGTTCTGAAGAGGTAGGAGATGGAGCTCAGCAGCTACGTTTTCAGAATGAAAATTCCCTTCGTGAAACAAATTTTGTTTCTTAAAACGTGAACTCTCATGATAATTAAAACAAAAAAAAAACCCAAGCCTTTGAACTGCTTCTAGCTAGTCAGGTTCTCTGCTTGTGACTTTTGCCCAGTGTGCAAGAATTGCAGTTTTCTGTGCCGTGCTAACACAAAAATAACTTTTTCATCTGGGATCTCATCAGTGCTCGTGACTACTGAAAACTGCTGCTTTCCTGTTGTAAAAAAAATGCGTGTTAGTTCTCTGGTCTTGTCAGCCTTAACTGGAATACAGACAGATTTTTGAGCTTTTTCTTTTGATAGCCGAATCAGCCATGCCTCAACTATTGCGTATTTCATGTCTTAACATTATTTCTATGCTGTTCTCCTCCCTGCTTTCCTCCTCGGTACGGCAGTATTGACTTCTTGCTGTTGGGTTTTCAAAGGGTATGAATATTGCATGAGCCAGGCTGCATTTGGCTCTTAGGATTCTTGGAGGGAAAGTATCTCATCGTGTGTTCTCTAGCCGCACCCTGTGATGAACTAATATATTGAGATATAAATGTGCTAAAAGGCAGAATAATTGCTGTGAACCTGCTTATGTTAAAATACCTTTTTCAAAACAGATTGCCAACTTGTGTGCGGAAGAAGCAGCAGCTCAGGAACAGACTGGGCAGGTGGAAGAATGTCTGAAAGTGAATCTGCTGAAAATAAAAACTGAAATGTGCAAGAAGGTAAAGGAAATAAACTGACTGTGCTCTAAAAGGCATCCCATCCCCGCAGAAGACTGTGATTTGTTTTTCCAGATCACAGCCCAGGCCATGTTCTAGCTAGTATGAAGCCAGAGCTCTGCAAATTTCATGACGCATCTCAGTTCTGGCCTGCAGCAATTCAATTCAATTTCAATTTGCCAGTGAAAATTGTGCCGACCGTGCCTTCCTTTGCAATTCCAGGCTTGGATCCTTTCTCGATTATGGTTGCCAAAGTTTCTTGTTACTGATCTGTTTTCTGTTGCTGTCTCCGTTGCAGGCTTCTTGAGTGCTGGGTATGGCCTAGGCACTGGCCACGATCGAGGGCTCTGTGACTTGCCCCAGGGCTATGGCACCTTATTTCAGTTCTAACTGAACTAGCCCTGGCGTACTGACTTTGTATTTTAGATGAATATGGGTATTTTAATGAACATAACTGGGGTAACCTGTATAAACTGGGACATTTAATCCAGCCTACACCAGCATTCCTAGCCTCATCTGGGGACAGTAGTGTTTTTTCTCGTGAGCCTGGATTTAAAAAGATGATGCACCTTGCAGAAACATCGAGCAGTGTGAATTTTGTTCTCTCTACATTTTTTTTTGACATCTACTTGTAATTTCCCCCTCCCCAGGAAGTGCTCAACATGCTGAAGGAAAGCAAAGCAGATATATTTGTTGATCCCGTGCTCCACACAGCCTGTGCCCTAGACATCAAACACCACTGTGCTGCCATTCCACCAGGGAGAGGACGGCGTAAGTACTTGTGTAACCTCCCAGTCCTGAGAGCCTTAAGCTGCGTTTTCTTACCAGTGTTATTGGAAGTACCAGATATTTCCCCCAGTCCTCTGCGGGCAATAAGGTGGGACAGCTGCAGGGGTGGTAGACGCCACTAGAAGACGTGTATCAAGAAGTCCTTCCTCGTGTCCAAGGCAGGACCTGTTCTTCAGTCCTGATCCTTGCACCCTTATCTGCAGATTTAATGAGTATATTCTGTGTTCCGTCATTCATGTGATTACTGGCAGCAGCGTGTGATGCCACATCTGTTAACGCTTCTGTGAAATTCCTCCTTGGTTAAATCATCTTGAAAACGGTCTCTTCGTACAGATGGACTGAAGTACGCGGACTCGTTTGTCAGTGAGGTTTATCTCCCACCCTGTATCAGCTTTGCACAGGATACAGCTCCCAAGCTTACTTGCGAGAGCGTTATATCAGACTGCATCAAAAGCCCCCCTGGGACTAAGCTGCTTCTCGTACAGAAGCAGATCAGTGTGGCTTCACAAGATTCATTCTTGGCTAATCACCTTGGTCCTTCTTTATGTCAGTCTTCGACTATGGTTGGCTTCTTTGTTTCATTATTTTTGACAGACAAAGTTAAACTGAAGTCCTTTGATCTTTTTTTTTCTTTTCTAGTTACACATACCATATTTTTCTCATCCAGTATTACAGAGGGTAGGAATCCTTTACTATTTTTTCCAAGTTCACATAGCAGCTGAAGGCTTTGAGAGTTCACCAGCTATTCCAAGTCCCCTAAGACTGAGTTCATCAGGTTCAGACCACTTGAAACATGGTTTATTTAAGTATTTCCTAACCCATTCTTTTCCTGTTTGAGGTCAAGCTCTTGCGCTTTGTTACTGCTATTACGTTAGCTAGCTGGATATAAAGAAGGTTAGTGGGGAAAAAAGCTCTGAACTTTCCCATCTTTCTGAGTTTATCTGGCGTTAAAAATAGCAGCCAAGTGTTTTCCTGATCGTTATCTTTCATGCTGGTTACTGAATGCCTTTCTGAAATTGTGGATATCCGTTATTTATTCCTGTTTTGTCATAATTCCTTTGATGTGTGTTGTGAGGTGGTTGCGCTGAAGGGATGCAGAAGTCTGGAGAGCGATCTGCCTCTGAGGGTTTGGACTGACAATTGTGTTTGAAAAGTCTGGAGTTAGTTTAAAGCTTGCGGCACGTTTGCTGTGAACAAAACTCTTCACAGCAAAGCAGAAAGCGCCCAATTAGGGCGTATTCAACTAAGGCAGCGTAAGTCTAAAATACAGATTTTTGTGTTGGTGTCTCATATGAGAGCATCTAAAAGAGCCTGAGTTCGCCACACTGCTCTGTGGGCACCCAGAACACTCTGATCCCATTTCCTTTTCACAAGGCTGTGTGAAAACTCAGGAAGTTCAACCTTTCCAAAACGTTTTGGTCATCAAAAGAAACTCCTAACAAGCCTAAGGAGATAACACTGTGTTTTTTCCTGAGCTGAATGTGATCTTAGCTCTCTCTAAAGCCTAGTGGCACGGAATTTGGAGTGCAGCTCATTGAAGGTGCAAATTTATCAGACTTTATAAAATCTCGTGTAAATCACATGAATTATATTTTGGATATGTACTATAATTTCTTTTTGGAAGTCAGAATTCCTTACGCCTCAAAAGGCAGTTATTAATCGTGAATCTTAGTGAAATTTCTAGCTTCACGGTACAACGGGGCTTTGTACGTAGTCTGTCAGGCTGGCTAGTCTGGTTAGAAAGTGGTGTAACAGTCAGCCTTTATGAGAATTGAAGTGTCCTGTTCCAGCAGCCTTTCCGTAGCCTGTTGGTGAAGCCACTGTTTCTAATTTTGTCACACCGTTTTCTCCGCATTACAGAAATGTCGTGCTTAATGGAAGCCCTGGAAGATAAGCGTGTGAGGTTGCAGCCTGAATGCAAGAAACGCCTTAATGATCGCATCGAAATGTGGAGCTATGCTGCGAAGGTGAATATGTAAAGGATTTCCCTTTTTATTTTTTGCATTGGATTTATGAAAAACTTCAACTGTAATGAAATTCTTGTCTTTGAAGCTGACGGGGCTTGGTCTCCTGTGGAGAAGGTCTGGGGCCATGAAATAGGGTCAGCAGAACTTCCTGTTACAAAGCTGTCTCCTGAGCAGCAGTTCCCTCGGGTGAATCGGTGCAGGCTGACTTGTTTGTTGTGTAGGCCAAGCCTGATGATGACAGGAGGCAAATAGCAGTGCCAGAGGCTACCCCTGATAAATGCCAGGGCTGAGGGTCACATGGGAAGGGCAGCTTGGCTCATTTATTCCCTTTTCCCCTCCAGGTTGCCCCAGCAGAAGGCTTTTCTGACCTTGCCATGCAAGTTATGACCTCTCCGTCCAAGAATTACATACTGTCTGTGATCACGGTTGGCATCTGTGTACTCTTCCTCATCGGCCTGATGTGTGGACGCATCACCAAGCGGGTGACAAGAGAGCTCAAGGACAGGTAGAGCCTGGATTGCCTGCTGAAGAAATGCCTGCCCAGTGCCCAGTTTTGTACAGCCCTCCTCTGTATAGTCTACCCACCCCCTCTTGTGAGAGGAGAATAAAAAAAAAAAAAAAGAAAAAAAAATTAGAACAGCAGCAGGTGTTGGCTCAGTTTTCCCATCCTGGATCTCATCCACAGCATCTTCATCCTATGAAAGTTTGTGTGCAACATTGGCAGCCCAGCCGGCAGCTTTCGGTACCCCTTTGTTAGCAGACTCTCGTTTTACCTGCCTGTAGACAAGTCTCTGTTGTACTGTTGGAACTGCCTTCACTCTCCAAATCAGACTGATATGACCTGCAGCTCAAGCAGTTTTTAAGTAAATTTTTAAAGAAAGACATATATCTGCGTACCGACTATATGATTTAGGTAATGGTTCGTACTGAAATCTGGTCATCCTCTGTGGCTGGGTGAAATAGAGGCAGGAAATTAAAGGGTAAATTGCGTCTTACACCACAGTTGGCCTTGTTTTGGACATCTTGCTCATCTCGTGTAAAGCATCTTCAGAGCATAGTCTTGGACAACTTAAGGACACCGGTCCCTGGTGTCATCCTCTAGTGAATATCCTGCTTTTGTGACTGTGGATTTTTTTTTTTCTTTTTGGCTGAAAAGATGTCCTCCCTTTCTTCCTCTGCCACTCGCAAGATAGAATAAAATACTGACCAGGATCAAATACTCACGTGAGCTGTACAGCTTGTGTTTCGGTAGATCAAAGACACAGTGTAGACACGAGGCGTCTAGAGCCTGTGAGTAGCATACAGCGCTGCTGTTAGCGGGCCTTAACTGCCCCGATCAGGTCCTCGGTCAGCTTTTTTATTAGCAACGACGCAGTAAAATTCTAACACTCCTTTTATTTTCCCTCTCTGCTGCTAAGGCGTTACCCTTCCAAATTAACTATCCCCAGGTAGTACTGACGCGCTGGCAGTGCAGCGCTCTGTCAGCGCCGCAGAAAGCAACTGAACACTCCACGTGCTCTACCTGCGAAATGGTTACTTGTGGGCCGGTGCAGCGGTTTGTAACTGGCCTGTCTGGGTATTAATGGTTTGAATGGTGGGACTGAAAAGTGGGGGTTTTTTGTTGCTGCAACTGCAATTGACAGCGTGGCATTGCCTGGGATGTAGGATGCAGGTGCTGGTCCAGAAGTCCAAGCAGGAGTGGATGGGAGGATGGCAGTGCTGTGTGAAAGGCAGAAACATCTGGATTTTTAAGGGAAGTAGCTTCCACAGTGTTACCATCAACGTGCGCGCTCACGCTATATAGAGTTAAACTTCCAGAACCTGAGACTCGCACCCCCGAGCCCAAAGAATGTGTTTTAGAAAAGCCGTACCAGTAGTTGTGACCTCTTTTTCTACCCTCATCTTTGTTCCTTGAGTACAAGGAGGGCGGGGAGGTTGTAAGCCACGTGCGTTGGCTGAAATACTGAGTGGGTTGGTGAAACCTCGAAGCGACCGTGCGGGAGTCCAAGTGCGCAGTGGGATATACTGCATTCGCCTTTTAGATATGCTCACCTGCGTCTGCTGCAGTGAAAAAATCGTGTGCCTGAAACTGTCCAACTTAGGCTGATGCTTGAACCGTAACTTTATTTTCCCACTTAGCGTGCTGCTAGGTAAGACCTGACACGTCCAGTTCTCCCCGTTGTTCTCTAGAAGAACAGTGGCGGTGGGTTTGAGACGCTTTGGAGTGTGGACCAGCTCATTCTGTTGCTGCTGTGCGTACAGAACGGCGTATTCGCAGGACTGTGAGCTTTTGCTGCGGCCGAAGCTTTTTGCAAACGTACCCGCATCCCCGCTCTGAGGATGGAGAGCAAACGATTCGTCATACGGTTTGGGACTTTGGATGCTAGTGAGTCTTTCACAAACACTTTTGGCTTTTATATCCAAGTATTATGAACACAAGGCAAGCAGTAGCGAAAGTCTGAGCATGGTAGGGTTACAATTAAGCAGTGAAGTAGAACAGAAACAAAGCTGGAATTTTTTCTCTGGCTCCTCTTCTTGGTGCTAACGGAGCTTAACTGGCCTCTGCCGGTGTGAAGTGGAGCGGCGGAGGAATGGCCCATCGAGTCTCTTGAGGCAGCACGGGTGTGTAACGCCACAAGTGTTAGTTGGGAAATTGGAAGCGTGTGTTGTCTCACTGGAGCGCTGAAATTGCTGCTGGAGAGATGGATGTGTTTGCAGAGCTGCCGGCAAGCGAAGTGGGGGGTCTGGGCAGCCTCGCTTGCTTCTCAAAATGTCTGTCGGGCATAATTCAATTGCTATCGGAGGGGCTTTTTTGTTTTTTAAACTGTTGTGACTTTTTGAAAAGGCGTTTTGTAACCCGCTTAGCTTGAAAAGCCTAATTAGATGGTTTATTGTCTAGACGTAGCATCTTCCGCCAAATTCCAAAAGACATTGCAGTGAGAACTGTAGGTTTGTAGCCATAGTTCTGAAGTAAACCCTGTTCAGCTCTGAAGGTGACTTACAGATATAAGGTTTTCTGGGGTGGTTTTTTTTGGCTTTTTAATCTGGAGCAGGTTACGGTGCGGGTGCCTGGAGCGCTGCGTGAGGAGCCGGGGGTGTTTCTGACTGTGTCCGCGGGCTCACCTGAGATCTGGGTTTCAGTGCGAGCGCTCTGGGGTCATGTCACAGGGGGTTGTCTGGAGCCCCCGCAAGCATTTAGGATACTAAATAAAGTTCTGCGTGATGCCCTTTGTCACTGTAAGGGCACAGACCCACCTTGTAAGGGTACAACACAGACAAAGGGTCCAGGCCCTTCTATCTCTGAGCAGCGTTATCTCTTCACATGTTAAGATGCAGCCTCCTGCCACTGCTAATGACCAAATTTGCTTGTTTTTTGTAGATTATAAATCTACCAGTCCCGATCTTGAAACATCCTCCTCCTTTTTGCGTATACCTAAAAATCCAGAGGTCTCAAAAGCACAGAAACCCCCACAAAAGTACCCTTCCAAAAACAACCTGCTTGTGCTGCTGCCAGCACAACCTCCTGCCTGCAGGGAACCGATTTCCATTGCGGGGACAGACAGAAGTGGTTGTGAGAAATGCTGCTGTTGCCTTGAACTTGAGGAAGCCTTTGTAAACTCTTTGCCGGAATCGAGGGCGCTGGGAATTGCTGCCGTCAGACAAGAGAAGGGTGTTGGTGCGGCAAAAACCTGGGCTGCCCCTTCCCTTCTCGTGACCCTCGCCTCTTGGTGGCGAAGGGGGGTGCAGAATGCAGCTGGGGAGGTGGTTGGTGTTTTCTTCTCTCCTTTTCATCACAGAAACCACCTTTTGGAGAGCTTAATCTAGACCTGGGGGACGTTATGAAGGGGTGGATGGCTGGGACGGAGCCAGGCATCCCGCTCTTTGTTCCCGTTTCCTAAATGATGGCGAGTGTGTAGATGATAGGGGTAAGGAGGACTCTGCACCTCGTTACTTCCCTCCTGCTAGCCTGTTAGCGTTCATTCTTACTGACATTAATGAGCTTATTTATTGTTTAACTAGTGGGTCTAACCGAGTCTTTTTGCTGATTTTTCAATTTGAGGTTCTCCCCGCTCTGTCGTTCAGGTGGGTGGGAACAGAATCCCTGGCATTTCCAGTGAGCTGAGTCCCCCTGTACCTCTGTGTCACCCCTGAGGAAGTTCAAATAATTCCGTAACCAAACTGAAGCATTTTGCCCAGAATCTGACACTTTTTTTAAAAAAAAAATCCCCAAGAATAGAATCAGCCTTGCTCTGCAAATCCCTGGTGAGGAGATTGGCTGGGAAGTGCTGGGTGGTGTTGGGGGGATGCCCAGGAAAGCAGATCGGGTGAGGAATAACGGAGAGGAGGGAATGTCTCTAAAACCAGAAACTGATTGCGATGGAAGGGGGGGCGGTACGGAGGGAAGAAGTGTGACAAGCTCGGAGGGGGAAGGTGTCACTCAAATCCCCTAATGTAGAGGAGTTGTGTTCGAGTTGGACGGCGACTTCTGCTAAAACCTATTATTTCATTGAGAGAAGATTGTAGGCCTTTCTTCCCCCCTGCCTTTTTTTTTTTTTTTTAACTTTATGGGTTTTGTTTAAAGAAAAAAAGGTAGTTCTGAGGTGCGTGTGAGTGTGGCGTGAAACCGGAACATTTCATCCAGCACTTTTGCCCCTATTTAAAACAGAGCTCGGTGCACTCAAACAGCGGTTGTGTCCCTTTGTAGAAATGGATGTTTTTTCACTGCGGGTGGGGGGTGTCGAAAATCTTCCTGGCAGCTCCCAGGTACTTTGAGCAGCCCCCACCCCCCTTGGAGCCCAAACCCTGGGGCTGGCGGCGAGGTTTGAGAGCACCCAAATCACACGCATAGTGGGGGAAGAAATTCCAGCTGGTTCCGCTGTTTGTCCCGTGCTGGGGGAATTCTGAGCTCCCTCCATGGGATGGAGGCGGGGGGGGGG
>VXBO01011379.1:82098-113822 GCA_013400135.1 Rhinoptilus africanus | reverse complement strand
TTCACGTACCGAGCGTGGGGACGGTGTGAGTGTCACCTTGGGGGGGGGTGACAGCGAGTGTGACACCAATTTTGGGGAGTTTTGGGGTGGGAGGGGGCACCGTGGCATCGCACAGCAGCCCCGGCCCCTCCCTACTCTACGCTGTTTGAACTTAGTCTCTTTTTTTTTTATTATTGTTAATTATTTTTAAATGTGACATTAACGAGATTTATCCCCCCCCTCCTTGTAAATGCTTTTCCCTTTCTGTGTACAAATCCCGGCCGGTCCCTGTTTCGGTTTGTTTGGGGTCGGTTTGGTTTCGGTTGGTTTGGTTGTTTTTTTTTTATTATTATTTTTTACATGTCCATGCTGTGTAATTTTGAGATGTTCCTGAGAATTCTGAACATAATAATGCGCATTTTTTTGTTGTTGTTGTTGTTTTGGGTTTTTTTTTTTCTGTACAGATGAAACGGGAGAATTTAATAAAAAGAGTCTGCAGGTTTTTACTTGTTGTAGTTTATTTCTCGGGGGGCGTGGCCATGGGGCGGGGGCGTGGCGAAGGGGCGTGGTNCGTGCCCCCGCCCCTCCCCTACCCGGCGCGCTGGGGATTGGCCGGCGGGCGGGTGACGCGACGCGCAGGGGGCGTCTGTCGCGCGGCGGCTGGCCGGCCGTAAAGCGCGGAAGGTCAGTCAGGCCTCCNGGGTGCGGCGGAGGCAGGCGGGCCTGCCGCCGCCGCTGCGGGGGCCCGGTTTCCCGCCCCGTCGGGCTCCGCCGTGCCCCCCTGCTCGGTATGGGTGGTGTGGGCCGCGGCGGTCACCTCCTGAGCGCAGGCACGGTGTGAAATCCCGGCTTTGAAAGGTGCGGGCAGGGCGCTGTGGGGGTGTCGCCGCAGCCGGAGGTGCTGGGGAAGGGCCTGTGGCCAAACCGACGCTGCCTGGTTCCTTGTGCCCGTTACTCCCGTCACAGCCGTTGTTTCCTCCCTCAGGCATTAATAACCAAGCTTCTTTGCACCCCGCTAACCCTTTAGGAAAGGCTTCAGAGCGTCTTCTGTGCCTGCTGGCTTTCTCTGGCCTGCCTGCCGTTGGTGTGAGGGCGGTCTCGCCACTCTTCCGGCTTTTGTCAGGTCCTTAGTTCCTTGTCAACTTACCCTGCCGTCAGGAAC
This sequence comes from Rhinoptilus africanus, assembly GCA_013400135.1. Taxonomy (NCBI): domain Eukaryota; kingdom Metazoa; phylum Chordata; class Aves; order Charadriiformes; family Glareolidae; genus Rhinoptilus; species Rhinoptilus africanus. The sequence goes on along the minus strand of VXBO01011379.1, from coordinate 112,681 downwards.
GAAGGCGTGATGCTCTGTACCCCTTATAAATTTAAATCTTAATAGCAAGGCTTGTTTTGGGGCAGAGTAACTGCTCTCCTGTTTGTTTCCCCATCAGCTCTCCCATGTCCACTTATACCCAATGCACCACGTGTTGTTTGCCGCTGCCAACCTTGTATATAATAAGATAAGTGGTAATGTGATTCTCATCTTTTCCTTCCTAGAAGGAGTGGTGCTGAGGTAACATCTGAACACGTCTAGGTGGTGCTTTAAGAAAGCTGACAAATAGCTGTCGGGATGTTTCTCCGGTTACTGTCAGATGTCCGGTGGCGGGCGGCTAACCCAAAATGGAGAAGAACAACCTGCTGCCGGCGAAATACCTCAAGCACAGCAGAACCTCACCCGCTTTCCTTGCCAGCGCAGGCACAGGTTGTCATCTGCGGTGGCGGAATCATGGGCACCTCCGTGGCATATCACCTTTCCAAGATGGGTTGGAAGGATATAGTCTTACTTGAGCAGGGCAGGTAAGGATTTCTGGTAAGAAAACCCAAGAAACAAGACTTCTGCGCATAGCAGCATCTGCTGTAATGTGTTATTTCTACCTCTTCGCCTGGACTTGGTCCCGTCAAATAAGCTTATCTGAAGTTACTGCTTCTTTAAAAGTACGGGGCAGACTTGGAGGGTGAAGGCTGTCCCATGCGTGACTGTGGTGCGTTCGCCTTGGTTGAGCGCCAGACTCCTGCACAGCCATTCACTTTCCCTCCTCAGCAAGATGGGGAGAAAGCAGGTTGAGAAAGCTCGTGGATCAAGATAAAGGCACAGAGATTTCTTACCAGTTACTGCTGTGAGCAAACTAGACTTGCCTTAGGGAGAATTCATTTAAAATAATTAACAACCCCATGCAGCGCTACAGGCTCGGGGCATAGTGGCTTGAAAGCTGCCTGGCAGAAAAGGAGCTGGGGGTGTTGGTGGGCAGCCGGCTGGATATGAGCCAGCAGTGTGCCCAGGTGGGCANTTTAGAAGTGGTTTTTGTCAGGGGGAGTTAATGGTTGGACTTGATGATCTTAAAGGTCCCTTCCAACCTCACCCATTCTATGATTCTAAGTAATTATTTCATGATAGTTAAAATAAATTCAGGTAGTGAGAAATAAAAACCAGGCATTAACACACCACCTTTCCTTTCCCATACTCCACTCCTGCACTGCAGGGTCTTCTCCCCACCCCTGCGCCCCAGGAAGCACAGGGGCTTCACGGTGGGGGTTTGGTCAGTACTGGGGGATAGTGGGGGTGCTCCAGGAGCTGCAGTTCCCCTCAGCAAAGCTCTGGCCTGGCCTGGATTTTCCACAGGCCACAGTTCCTTCGGGAGGCATCCATCTGCTCTGACGTAATCGCAGGTAATCATGTAAAACACGACACAGCTGGCAAAGATGGACCATTTTAAGAGAACTAAAAATCTGTGTGAATCGTCCAGCCCCTGTTGACCACCTCTAGAAGTAGGAGGCAATACGTATTTACAGTGTTACACCACTAGCAAAGAGATTGCGGGAGGTTATTGCGGTGGTTATAAGCAGGCAGGACTAAAACATCACCCTGTGAGCTGGTAACAGGCCCAGATTATCTAGTTTGGCTGTTGCAGGATTTAGTGCCTACCTGTAAAAAGGCCAAGGCCGTTACTTGAATTCAGCCAAACTGTCTTTGTGTGCTCCTCGGTGAGTCGGCTCTGCATTCTGCGGCGGAGTGTGTAGATCCTGGTGAAAGCTGACTCTCATGGCCCTTACCTGTTTCCAGATTTCTGTTTCAGAGGTAGATCCGTGGTGTTTTCGTTAAGCAATTCGGGGACCTTGGGCGTGAGGCAGTGCTGAGACTTTGGGGGGTTGAAGAGATGTTTATTGCAGCACCTTCTGGCACCTTAAATAGGTGCTGGACTGAGGATATCTGCTGTCTAGCTTAGAGCTTTCCGCCTGAAGAATAACAAACTGTGATTCCTTGACTTTACATGGCTGGGAAGCAGGTAGTATCAGGTTCCTTATAATTGCAAAGAGAGGAAATCGAGTATTCTCATGTGAGACCTTGTGAGCGGTGTCCTTCCGAGTGAAATTAGCTGCTAGGCTTCGTTTGTCAGGAAACATAATCATTACTAGCCTGGAGTGGGGCACGAATACCCCGTCACACACCTCTGCTGAGGTGGGTGCTGTGCGAGCTCAGTCCACGTGCGAGGTCAAGGAAAAAGAACGCTATGTTAGAAGAAATGTCTTACTTGAAGCACAGCTCAGCGAGACCATGCTTCAGCTGTTCCGGTTGGATTGACTAGGGATGTAGCAAACGGAATATCTGACTTAACTGATTCTTACGTTGAATTTCTGAGAGGGTATGGACATGCAAAGCCAAAAGCGGTTTTGTCAGAGGCTTCCATAGGCAAGCGGGAAAACGCAGGATTGCTTTATCAGCAGGAGAGATGGCTTGGAAATACTGTGGAAGCAGGTTGCGAGGGAGATGTTTAAATCTAATTGTCTTCCCCTGTCTGTGCTGCAGGGAGTTTTTAATAGATTTCTGTCTCTACTGCAGCCCTTCAGCAATTAGCTCTGGGGACGGTGGATCAGGGCAGTTTAAAAAGGGACACGGACTGTGCGTACCTGTCTGGTGGCTGCTGCACAGTAAGAGGGACTTGTTCTTAGTGTAAATTGCAAAGAGTAAGACTCAAATCCACATTAATTTTTATTTGATGGAATAAATGGAAATTCTAGTTTGATGGAGAAAGGAAGAATCAGGCAGGTTAACTTAAGCACAGGGTTGTGGGGTTTTTAAGTGCTTTCTTTGAAAAACTTCAGTGTTTAGCACTAGTTAAAGAGAAATGGTCGTGGAATATGATGCGTTTTCCAAAGTGAGCTAAAGGAAGAGCATTCTAGAGATTGTGTTATCACAGCTTTTGGTCTGATACGTTTGGGGGAGAGGTCGCCGTCTGGTTTTTGCTGTCGGCAGAGCTGCTGGAGCTGCCTGATGGGGGGTGCTCGGCTCTCAGCTGGATGAGGCCCCCTTTGCAACTTCTCCTGCAGGTTGGCTGCCGGTACCACTCGCTTCTGTGCGGGCATCGTGAGCACAGCCAGGCACGCGGCCATAGAGCTGAAGATGGCAGACTATTCAAACAAGCTCTACCAGCAGCTGGAACAGGAGACGGGAGTGAACACAGGTACCGAAGGTGTAATCGTGGGGTAATCTCTGGGAAACTGAATCAAAGTATTGACGCTGAAATGCGAATATCGTTTTACAGCGTCTTAAGAGTCGGTGGTTCCCGATCAAAAGAGGGAGAAGAAAGGGTATCAGATGGGCAAGCAGAAGGCAGACTACCTGCAAAGTGTGACAATTGTTATGTTTTTTGTAACTTGGGCAAACTTAGGTGAATTTTTGCAAGGACACTAGAAAGCGTATTGCAGCGACCGAGCAAATTCACTTCCCAAAAAGAGGAGAAGGTTAACAGAAGCACTAAAGCATAGGCAAGGTTAACAGAAGCACTAAAGCATAGGCAAAGCAAGGTATCTTGCTTTAGTCTCACCCTGGAATTAACGAGAAAACGTGTTGAAATTCCCCCTCTCCCTCCAAAATGCTCAGGCATGTGCCTGATAGGAAGAGTTTGGTGACTGCAAGTTTTCTGCTGACAAGGACTTGTCAGACTCAACAGAAGTTAATAACTCTGCCTATAGTTAAAATTAGTATTAATCTGTTGCAGATGGTGGAGTCACCAAATGTCTGCATTTAGTTGCTGAGCTTTTATTCTTCTGAGCAGTTGTTGGATCACTTTTTTGCCAGTAACCTGCCTCTCTTTTAATAGGTACCATGTGTGGTTTCATTTTTTTTTATAAGCACGAGTAAATGTAGCAGAAAGAGTTAGAACACAAGTCAAAATGAAATTGCTTTTTCAAAAAGGTGACTAATGCAGTTTTGAATTACTATCTTAAAGTTGTTTGGGGATCTGAGGTTTCCAGGCTCCTGAGCAGTGGAAGCAATGGGTCTGAGATTAAAAGGAATTCAAGATCCTGTCCGAATCTGACTTGACTTTGGTCATTGTCGTAGGGTACACGAAGACAGGCTCTATTTCACTGGCTCAGACTCAGGATCGACTCATCTCTCTGAAACGCATTGCTTCATCGCTGAAGTACGTATAAGCAGGAAATACACCTGATCTGAAGCTTGCACCAGCTCTCCCTGCAGGACTAACGGCGGCGTTTTTCTTGTGTTCTGTGACAGTGTAATGGGGATACCTTGCGAAATTATCACCCCAAAGCAAGTGGCACGGCTCCACCCACTGATCAACATCCACGACCTTGTGGGGGCCATGTATGTGCCAGAAGATGCGCTGGTGTCATCTGCCAATGTGAGTCTGGCTCTGGCAACCGCTGCCTCGCGGAACGGTATGAGGTTTTTTTATCTATAGAGTGCTCTCCTGCATGACAGTGATCTTTCCGTAAAAGAAACTTACGTTCTGCATCTCTTTTGGTATTCTAACTGAGCACTGAAGACCAAGACTTGGTTATTTCTGTAAGGTTCAGATTCTTTAAAATATATTTTTTCTCAAAAAAGAGGCTGGGGTTTTTTTTTTTAAACATACTGAATCTTTACAGATCTGCCATGAGAGATCAAGCACCAGTTTGTTGTGCTTAGTGGTTGTGTATTTCTCTGAATAAGCACACACTCGTTTCTCATAAAAGCAGTCCTTTGTAGGGCCTGACTCAAAATTACACATCAAAAGAGTTTTAATTACCTACAGATGAAAAGGTGTGCCTGACTCCTTGGGGGATATTTCATTGGTCACATAAGCTTTGGAAAGGGGTTTGGAAGTGTAGTAATAAATGCTATTTTCCCAGCATTTTGACAAATTTGGAGCAGTCTAGAAGTGCGAGAAAGATTAGGTATGGTAACAGAGATTAAGCTCGTTAAGGATGAAAACCCATCAGATTGGAAGACATTCCTTAGGAAGATGCCTTTTCGTTTCTTTTAGTACAGCTTTTTTCTGTACTGTTAATTGATTTTTTTCACAAAGTGACTGATTTCCCAAAGAAACCAGTCTGGCCATCTGAAACTACAGCCTTGCTTCCATAAGGGAATTGTAATGGAAAGAATTCCATAGCTGAGTTTCTCTTTTTTTTTTTTTTTTCATGTTGTTGATACTGGGGTGTATTAATCACCCAGATTGTCACATGGGGAAAAAGTACTGTAATTCTTCACCATCTCAGCCTTTAAACGATGTACAAATTGTACACGTGCTGTTTTACAAATAACGGGGTTTCACGTAAGACTTACTGGGTCGAGAATAGGAATTTTGTCTTAAAGAGAAAATAAGCATTTGGGTTGAGTTTAAGGGTTTGATGTTGGCAGCTGGACACACTAGGAAGAAGGCTTGTGATGTACTGACTTTCTTCTGTCCTCTTCAGGTGTCCAGATTCATGAGCGGACGAGTGTCAGTCATGTCTCGATCCAGAAGGGTCGTGTGACTGGGGTCGAGACCGACAGAGGACAGATTCAATGCCAATACTTCGTCAACTGTGCTGGCCAGGTTGAATTATTCACATTTTTCTTTCTTTTTCCCTTTGCTTAAGAACATGTGCACTTTCCTCTGGGTTTTGTTTTTTGTTTGTTTGTTTTCCCTTTATATTGTTTTACGGTTTGTGCTCCAGCTTGGCTTACTGGAGTAGATCAAAGTGGTGTTATTCATCTGCTTAGACCAGCAGGGGTGTGAAGGAGGAAAGCGGTGCTTGCTCTTTGCTTGGCACCGAAGACGGGGCGTCACCCCGCTGAGGAGCACCCTGCAGCCCTTGGTGCAGCTCTGCCCGTGGTCTCTGTCCTGGGGGGCTGCACCCTTCCGACAGGATGAATTTGCCTTTGGCTCTTAGGGAGACAGCTAAGCCTCTCTCTCTCCTTTCCCCCTCTCTCACGCACGGGGAAGTTCCTTTTTTTTTTGTTATTTTTCTTAGTGTCGTGTCTTCCCTGGTCTGAAAATACATCTGACAGTTGCTGTTTCCCAGCTTGTGCTGGCTGTCTTGTTAGTGTGGAGTCAGCAATACGGACACCTAAATCCTGACTGTTCTGCATCTGGAGGCTAGTGTTGACTTTGGTGTGCAGATCTTATTTTGCTTTTGTATTTTTAAGCTGTATTTTAAGCTGATACTTCTCAATCTTGAGTCAGGGCCCCACTTTTCTAGATCTTACTTGAGGAACACAAAAACAGTCTTTGTCCTAAACAGCTCAACTTCTATGAAAAGAGGAAAGAAAAGAAGTGTATGTTTAAGGTTTTAGGGGACTGAACCAAACCTTACTTGGTCTTTGATGAAAGCAAGCCCGCGGAGAGGACCTGTGCTTTTGTCCTGCCTGTTTTTATTGGAGATAGTTTGGGGGTTTTTTATTACTGATTTTTCATTCTAACATGCCCTTTTTTATTTCAGTGGGCCTACGAGCTGGGCCACTCTGGGGAGGAACCAGTCAATATCCCACTCCATGCCTGTGAGCACTTCTACCTCCTGACACATCCTTTGAAGGAACCTCTGGCAAGCAACTTACCAAGTAAGGATTCTTCAGCTCGACCTCGCTTTCCCTGGTGAATTATATCTGCCAACGTGCAGTTTATGACAAAAGCCAGCTACGGGCTGTCAGTTCTCATCTCATTTGGGACTGGGAAGTTCATTCTAGCTGAATTGCTCTGAATATCCTCTTTCAGTGGTAGAGTGTCTTTACTCTTGGGGAAGGCTTTCGCTGCAGAAATTGATTTTCAGAGTCGTTGATCTTAGCAGGAGAATGACCTTGACTGGTAGGTGTGTCTGAGACTTGGACTGTTGCATTTGTGGGCTGGAGAGGGTGCTAGCCTATGTTTTTCTTGCAGGCTGCTGTCCCCAAATAGCCCATCTATCCCTTTCCTCCAACTGAAGCTAAGGCTTTACAATGGCATTTACATGTCTATGAGCTGTAGGGGCAACCAAACACTTGAGGTAATTGCTCCTCCCCCGTGTTCTGGCTTCTGGATCTCTTAAAAAAAAAAACCCAAAAAACCAAAAAGCCCTTGTGTTTGAAAACTGTGGTTGGGAAGTAGAAAGCTTTGCTTATTTACTCTAAGACCTTAGCAACAGTTTTTGCTTCTAGAGAGTAATGTACAGAGTTTCCAGGGAAATAGCCTCTGACCAGAGTCCCCGAGTGCTTCACTTTTACTTGACTGAGTAATTAAAAAATATATGTGTGTTGTGTGTATATGTATATATTCACATATATATATAGTCACAGCTTTTCTGTACATGGAAAAAAGTGCTATGGAACATGTCAGGTGGAGTGTCATACATGCTTCAAGCTGACTCTACCACTGGAAGGAGCAATCCAGGCCTGGCTGCTTGTCCTCACCCCAGTGCTGTGCCCACCTTTTTCATGCTGGTGGCCTGCAGCAAACTGAATCATCCCCATTGAAATCAACTGTCCTTAATATAGGAAGAGAAAGAGAGGGGAGGGTGGGAGATCTGGTGGTGGAAGGTCTGGTCTTGGGTGCCTTTCCAGTGGAACTAAGTGCCAAAAGGGATCTGACTCCCTCCTGTGTCCTCCAGCTCCGGGTAACGCTCTCCTGACAGCTTGGGCGCTCTGCAGTGGTGTTTACTGTGCTGCCCAAAAGTTAACACGCGTGGCTGTGGAGGGAGTTAATGCTGATTTAACAATCTAAACTGTCTCACCAAGGCGTCACAGAGAACCAGAAATGGTGTGCAAGTGTGTGGCTGGGGGACTGAGACTGTCCCTTCTCCCGTCAGGGGGCTGATAGCTTGGCCCAGCCCCTCACCAGACCCTATCGTTGGTGTTCGTGGAACAGCAGCCCAAGACAGCTTCCCCTTCTCTCCATTCCCTTCCCACCTCTTTTCTTTCCTCTGCAGCTGTTGTAGACCCGGATGGCAGGATCTACATACGCAACTGGCAAGGTGGCATCCTCTCGGGAGGCTTTGAGAAAAACCCCAAACCTCTCTTCACGGAGGGACGGAACCAGCTGGAGATTCAGAACCTTCAAGAGGACTGGGATCATTTCGGTATGTTGAGGAGGAGAGGTTCCCACAGCAGTGAACCGCATGCCTTCAGCAGAAGGCCGAGTTAGCAGTGATGCAGGCTGTTGTTGACCGTCTAGCCTTCGCCTGAAAGGTGTGGGAAGGATGAACGTTCTCTCAAATTCACTCAAACTTCATTTGTCATTAATTTGTGTAAAAACCCCTTTACCAAGGACTGCATTGATACCTGTGTAGTGTTTAAAAACACCCACTAACCCTCAGCATATATTAACTTCCTCTGCAGCGAGGTACTACATAAACTTCTAACCCTGTCCTTCCATTTCATTTGGGATTTGAGTGTCAGCGCCACATGCTGCTCCTCCTGTCACGCTGTGGATCAGCACTGTTGACCTGCGACGCAGCCGTGGTATTTTGTTTCTGCAGCTCTCTCCAGCAATGACTGCCAAGTGTGTTTCCATCAGGGGCTGTTGCTTTGTGGACAGAACTTAGTATTGGTGTTTCCCAGACTTCAGCCCATCGTTGACAGTCTTTCTCTTCCTGTTTTATTAGGTTCTGTTTTTATATTCTGTATACACGTTTACATAGAGGGCTCTTTCTGTAGCAAAGAACATGGCATAGCCTATGAGTTCCTTCCTTTTTTTTTTTTCTTCCCTCTTTTATGCCTGGTAAGTTTGCGTGTGCTGCCCTCGCATCTTCACATTTGTTCTTTTTTTTTTCAGGGATTCAGTTTTCCTTTGCGACAGAGCTCTTTGCATCCCTGTGAATGTGCATGCCTCTGCGTGTGACTGTAGGCACGGATGGGCTTTCACTGATTTCTTTCTGCAGTGGCAGTATGTTCTTCCAGTTACTCCCTGGGTTAAATTGATTAATTCTGCTTTCATTCTGTGCGATACTGTATTGATACCATAAAAGTTGAAACTCCGGGAGGTGGAGCCAGGATAGGGTGCAGTTTTGTGCTGGCATACGCTAAAGGTTTTTAGATCTATAGATGCCTACAGACTTGCTCAGAGATATTAGCTTCACTAATGAGTTGCTTGAGCTCTGCACCCGCTTCCTTTTTGGTGTTCAAGGTACTGCTGCAATGAAAAGGCACTGCTTGCTGGCGCCCATGAGTTGCCCAAGTTTCGGAAGCAACTGCATGCGCTGTCCCAGCATTACCCTTTTGTCAGTTCAAATGTACCGAACGGTTGAGCAGAGTCAGAGCTTACTCAGCCAATATTTGATCCTTTTCTAGGCCTGCAGTTCCTCTGGTCTGAGCTCTTGCGTTACGGCTTTGATCTCTTTGGTTGGAATGCCTTTTGGTTTTAAAATAGCCTGTACAGTTGGTTAAATGTTGGGCTGGATATGAGAACAAATCTAACACTGATCCCTCTTTTTATCAATTTAAAAAAAAAAAAGTCTGTAACTACAGGCTGTCACTCTGGATTTCAAATGCATTTGAGAGGGAAGTGAAAAGAGCAGGTCAGAAAGCCTGCTTCTGTTTGTAACTTCTCAGGTGATGTGAAATCTTATTTTTTACTGCTTGCATGTAAAGCTGAGGAGTGTTACTAGTGCTGAATCTTGAGGGTTTTTATCTGGAGTGCGATGCAGAGGTAACTTCTGGACAAGGAAAACAAAATAGATAGCTCATCCCTTTATTAACGCTCTCAAATGTCGGAGTGTGAAGAATAGCTGAAGGACCTTTCTGGCGTGACTGGGCAATGAAGTGGCAAGGAAATTCAATGAGGATAAATGTGAAGTGACGCAAGTGCAGGGGGGTGTGGGGGAATGATCTTATTTTCACCATACAAAATGCTGGGCTTTGAACTGACCTTGGGGTTGTATTAGTTCTGTGAAGACATCAGCTCAGTAGGAGTCAAAGCAAAGGACAAGTTAGGAATTATTAGGAAAGGAGCAGAAAATACAATTATTCCACGGCACTAAATCCTCAGTTTGCCGGATAGTAGGTGTTGTTCTAGGCTGCCTTGCTCCAGAGGGTATGGTGTGACTGGAGAAGGCCTGGTGAAGGAGCAGCAAGAGGCTGACCAAAGCTTGGAACAGTTTCCAAGCGAGGAGTGACCGAGTGGGCTGGGAAAAAGAGGTGACCAAAGGGAAATAAACAGAAGTCTGTGAAGTCTTGAATGGGATGGACAGGACAGGTGGGGATCTCCTGTTCACTGCCTCTTCTGTTAAGCCAGCTGGGAGGCATCAAAAAAAGTTAATTGAGGGTGAATTTCAAAATAACAGGAGTTGATTCCTCATACAACAAATACTAAGTATGTGGAATTCCTTGTCAGCGTCTGTAGGTTGTTTTCATGAGTTTCGGGAAGGCTGGTCAGGTACTTAGAAAAGTGATCGATTTAGGGGTTACTAAAGCAGGAAAACATACCAGATTTCTTAGGAAACCTGGTAAGTGGAGGCTGGCAGATTGCATGGGACAAGCGTTCTTATTCCTCGCCAGGTATCTGATGTCTGTTCCTATGGTTTTCCCTAACAAAACTGAACACGCTCTTGCGCTGTTGAAAACGCAATCTTGGGCTTTTGGTCTGGATCAGCATGGCTGCTTTTATGGTATGCCGTGCGATCCATTTCGAGTAGTTTGATTCCAGCAGGTAAACCCGTTTATCCTGCGACTGTATCGAAACTCAAGTTGGCCTGCTTCTGTCGTGCTGTCCAGTTTGAAGGTGCAGTCGCCGAAACGCGTCGAGACTGAAGGCTGTGACTTTTTGTCTTTTATTTTTTTCCTTCCCTTTGTCTTGGGTCCTAGAGCCGCTTCTCAGCGCCCTCCTGCGCAGGATGCCGGATTTGGAGGCTCTGCAGATCATGCAGTTGGTGAATTGCCCGGAGTCCTTCACGCCAGATATGCGGTGCATCATGGGAGAGTCGCCCACCGTGCAGGGCTACTTCGTTCTGGCTGGCATGAACTCAGCTGGTATCTCATATGGTGGGGGAGCAGGCAAGTAAGTGGTTTATCAGTGTTACGTGTGTAAGTAAGGTTTTAACCAAGAAAAGAGACAGTGCTCAGTGTGTAGAATATGTTCTGGTCAGTATTTGTCACCTCCGCTCTGACAAAGACTCCCCTTCCCGACTTGAGTGAAGGAGAGGAGCAGTTGCCATGCTCTGGTTATGTTCTCCCATGTGTATTCCAAATCTGTGTTGGGCTCTCCTCCTGTCCTGCACACCTCTCCTCAGGCATCGCATCTCGGTGGTCAGCAGCCTGCTGGGAGTCAAGTAAGCTTCCTTTGAGCTAACTGGTCCGGTTTTTATATCTACCAGGAAGAGATAAAAGCTCAGCAAAGCATATATTCTATATATATACATCTTCTGTACTTCATGAGCCCCTTTAATTCATCATGGAATTGAAGTCCTTAGATCATTCCAGTTGACACAGCAGTGAATTTCTCTGAAAGCAGAGAGAGCCTGATGCAGGCGAAGCACTGCGTATGTGATGCCAGTGCTGCCATCAGCAGTGAAGACTGTCCTCTGCCAGTGAGCTCAGGATGGAGTCGTTTCCCAGTAAAATCCAGTTCCTGTGTTAATTCAAATACTTTGACAGGCATATAAGTGCGATCCCAGCAGCTAAGCTGCTTGCAGAATGATCGTCACTCCCTCTGATTGCCATTTGGTTTTGGCAACCCAGCATCCCTTCTGCCATGCAGTCTTCTTAACAAGCTGCTCATTTTTCATGGCAGGCGTTGGTGTCTGCGTTTGTCTCTGCTAGTTTCTGTCCGTTGTCTAATAATTTAACTTGCCAGAGAAGCGACTCATGATTTTTTCTCTTTGTCATGTATAATGTAGAGAATCCTTGCAGAGAGGTTCTCTAAGAATCAAAATAATTTCTGCAGGTAAAAGCACTGTTTGTCTGTTTGTTGCCGCAGCCTCAAGATAAGCAGCTTAGCTTGCTAATGTAACTTGTAATGATCCATCTCAAACCCCTGTGTTTTTCTGTTTACTGACTGTGAACAGATCCTTCTGCTCTGCTTTGGTCTGAGCTGCCTTTGTCCTTTAGCTCTGGAGCATGCCTTCCTCCTTCACTGCTAGAAGTGTAGCTAAACATAACTTGGCTGGCACCTCGTGCTGAAATGAATGCTGTCACTGCTGGTTTGTGGCTGAGCCGACACCAGGTACTGAACCATGACAAAGCAGGCAGCCTCCTAACTCCAACCTAAACGTACTCGGCTCCTCCTTCTCTAGCGTAGCCCGAGGACTTGACACAGTGTCAGCCAGGCTACCTCTCCAGGCTCTGTCTTCGTTTATGTGCCCTTAACTTCCTGCTGCCCTGTGTGTTTCATCCTAGCGGGAAATTAATGATTTGGAAATCTGGTGGATGGGGTTTATAAAGGGAAACCTTCCAGATTCTGCTGGTCTTTAGAATACCGTGTTAGTTATCTTCTCTCTCCCTGCCGCAAGAAATTCTCGTGTCCAAATTGCCTTGCTTCTGACTTCAAAGCTAGACTCTTTCCCTTAAGATGGCCGATATCTCAAGTCTGTCTTTCCTTGTTCCATCAGGTACCTGGCAGAGTGGATGGTAAATGGGTATCCCTCAGAAAATGTCTGGCCTCTGGATTTGAAACGTTTTGGTACCCTTCAGAGCAGTCGGACTTTCCTCCGTCACCGTGTGATGGAAGTAATGCGTAAGTGAGATCTCTGCATTCAGTGCTGGCCAGGATGTCCCAGATTTTCCTCTTTGCTGCTCTGTGTCTCCTCTCATCACTCTGAGAACCATTTTCCTTCCTCCTGGCCTCTTTTGTGGCAATACAGCCTCCCACCAGGAGAAGGGAAAGAACGGGTTTGGAGTTTTTCTTCTGAACTTTTCTTAAAGAAATGCTGTTGGTACCATGCTCTCTCCTATTTCTGTGCTACGCCTCTGGTATGGGGAAATTTGTGCGTATGTTTGTGGGACTCTGGCCTAATAAAACAATGCCAACTGGGAATGTTATGCTCTTTCAAACGTTGTTATTCTTTGCACATCATTACAGTATGGAAATACCATCAGTTCCATCTTAGGAGTATGTGATCCAGTTATCTTGCATCATTCAGGAAGGTCTTCCTAGACACACTCTGCTCTCTCCTGTCAAAATTTGCGATGAATACCTTGCGGAACAGATTTGAGATGTCATAGTTCCTATCGAAAGCCATACTTAATTTCCTCCTATTGTTTGATTATCTGTCCTGAGATAACGAGGACGACTTCTTTTCAAGTTTCAAATAGAAGTATGAAGTGTACAAGTTGCAAAACAGGAACGATTACTTGAATACAAAGTCTAAATTAAAAACATGTGTTTGGCTGAAAGCAGAGGAGTTGGGTAAACCTTTTAGCCCTGCTGTATCCAGGAAATAAAAACCTTATGCTTTGACCTTCCTCCTAGCAAAACCACTGTACTCTTGGCATTATTCAGCAGTTGCTTTTCAATACAAATCTCGATTCTGATAGCTACAGAATCACTCTTAGTTTTTACAAGACAAGTACCGTATTAAATTTCTGCAGTGTTACGTTCCCATTCTAATCTATTTTCCCTCTACCCACTTTTTCAGGAGTACCAATGCCAAATAATGCCAATAAAATCATTAAATCGTTATCTCTGAGGCAAAACCGATCAAAGTATTCAGTACGAAATATTCAGCTCATCTTCAGTTTTAAGCAGTTTATGACCTATGTCAAAACTTAACATTTATAAAGAAATATTCAAGCATCCTTGAGTTATCACTCCCTGCTGGTAAGGGAGGATGCTAAACATTTATTAGGGTAACTTGTTTTCTAAGTAAGACTGTTCTATATTGACTGAAAAGGCGTAGGAGCCATTTGGAAAAGCTTCAATAATTAGAAAAGGCTGAACTGACAATATTTAAAAGGTAAATTGGATGATCCTTGTCGCTGTGGGCTGCCTACCCCAGCATTACTATTGTCAACATGATAAGTGTCTGATACAGCATGCTGTCAGGGAGGAATCATGCGTAATTAATGCTAGTCAACATGACTTCATGAAAAATAGGGAGGTTTTTGTTACCTTGGCAGTATTGTCATGAGACCATAAGTGTCTATGAATATAAGCGTCCTGTGCGAATATTGTTACTCTGCTTTTGAATAGCTATAAACGGATCAAAATAGATCTGTTGTTTTTCAAAAACAGAAAAGGAAGGTCAGAACTGTTTTGAGGGAATTTCATTAATCATTCAGATATTAGTAAGTATGTTTATGGATAATCTGGAAGAAAATTTTAGATAATCACTTTGCCTATTGGCGGATCTTTGTGACTGTTGCAGCCCTTATGTGTGATCTGAAAGTTCCCCGCTGGGATTTCCAGACTGGCAGGCAGCTGCGAACTTCACCGCTGTACGACCGTCTGGATGCCCAGGGAGCAAGGTGGATGGAGAAGCATGGATTTGAGAGAGTCAAGTATTTTGTCCCACCTGGGAAAGGTGAGATCCTATTTTCCTCTGCCTAGTGCATCCCTGTTGGTCTGTGTAGGATCTTAGTTTGTGAATTTTTACTTTTATGAATTGTCCTTTTGATTCTTCTTTACATTAGATCTGCTGGATTTGGATCAGAGCAAGACCTTTTACAAACCCGACTGGTTTGACATCGTGGGTTCCGAAGTCAAGTGCTGTAAGGAAGCCGTTTGTGTCATCGACATGTCATCTTTTACCAAGTTTGAAATAAGCGTAAGTAGCTGGGAAGTGACAAAGCATCAGCCTGGTAAAGGTGGCCTTTAGTTTATTATTGACTGCTTTTGCAAAAATTCTGTCTGAGCGTAGAGAATGNCACTCGAGGTGGGGCCTCACCAGTGCCGAGCACAGGGGGATGATCCCTTCCCTAGTCTGGCTCGCCATGTCAAGCATAGATTGCTTTTTTTCTATGGAAGGCCTAGTTTATAGAAATACCAGCTTAGTCTGAAAATAGAATAGAGTTTGAGCTCCGGCACTATGTCACCATTGTATCCTGTTACGCTTGAGACATCAGTGTCACCATCATTGCGAATTGAAGGAATTTGGGCCAGCACGTTGATGGGATCTTGAGCCTGCCCCAGTGGATTTGTGTTGCTCAGGCAGTTTCTCTGACATTCTCTCCCTTTCAATTCGTGTAGTCCACAGGAGACCAGGCCCTGGAGAGTCTGCAGTATCTCTTCTCGAACGACCTGGATGTGCCAGTTGGGCATGTTGTGCATACGGGCATGCTTAATGAGAAAGGAGGTTATGAGAATGACTGCAGCATAGCACGGCTGAGCAAACGGAGGTAGGTGTGCAGACAGCCTCTTTAGCCATCACCCTCCGGGCGCTACAACCTGTAAAAACCTCTTAATGAAGATCATAAGCTTTTTTTACCACTGTAAACTAAAAAGAAAAGTTGCAATTTCCACTTAACGTTTCTAATTCAGTAACCCAAAGAAAAGGGAGCTCCTGAATTCATGAATTTTGGGGGAAAACACGCCTTTTTCTGGGCCTCCAGGTGAATGCAAAATGTTAGGCGTTCAGATGTTAAATTTCTCAATTGAAATAGAAATTGTTTTCAGCACTCATTAGAGTTTATTAATTTAGGTAATCATTTAAAGTGCAAACCAAATGGTTCCTCGTTGGTTCCTGACCAATCTCCTCACTGGTATTGCATGCTGAAAATCCTGGGTTTTGATTATTTCAGCTTTCATTGCAGCGTGGGTGCTCTAGTTCTCAGCTCTGCAGTCTCTCATCATTCTTTTTTGTGCTCTCTGGTGCAAACTGTCCTGATCACAGGATCTCATCTTCAGACTCAACAGTTTGGTCTCTCTTTGGCATTTAATAAATAAACTTTCTCATTTTTAAAAACTTCTTCAGGGGCATGTCCCAACTGAATGTTGGTTTTATTTCTCTGGAATGTTTTCTGTGTGTGCTTTCATTGCATTGGTGTGAAAGCATTCTTCTTTGCTGCTCTTTCACTTATAAACAGCTTTTCTTTCTCCTCCTCTTCTGTCTGCGTTCCTGTATTGCTTGAAAGTATTGTCCTTCTCTGTGTGAAACCAGTAGCTTTCCTCCTTGCCTGGTCCTTTCTGCAGATGTTATCTCTGTCAATAATGTACTCTAACTCGCGGTTTGGATGAAAGAGACTTAGACGACAAGTAGCTCATTTTCACATATCAAGTGGAGTTCTGTTTTTGGAAACTGTTAATAATAACCACCATTGTGTGGGAAAAGCCTTTTGCTGAAACAAGAAACGGCTGTGTGCAGCGAGTGCTCTTCTGACTGTCGGAGCAGACAGAATCACTGGTGGTGAGGAGCCGCACGTACCTTCTGCAGAGCGACTGTGACTTTTGAGATGTCTGGGAGCCTTCTGTAGAGCTGCCTGTGTTCCACTTCCACTCGCTCCTTGTCACCAGCCTACTGCTAATGCTTGAAGGCTGGGCTTTCTTGGCCTGACAGATGCGATGGCGTTGATCCAGAGGCTTTAGCTGTGGTTTTCCCAAACCGGCTTGTTTTGGTCTTCCATTAGCTTGGAAGCTGCTGAATGGCTTCAGTACTTCATGGACAAAGTGAATCATCTTGTGGCTCTCCGTTCACTGTTTCTTGGGTTCCATTTGTCTGTTCCAGCTTCTTCATGATTTCCCCTACTGACCAACAAGTCCATTGCTGGGCCTGGCTGAAGAACCGCTTGCCCGATGACAGCAACCTGACCATGGAAGATGTGACCTGGAAGTACACGGGTAAGAAATCACTGAAAGCAGAGCTCCTTATTCAGCCTGAGATCACTAATATCCAGTTGTTTAAGATGTCCAGGGTAGTGGCTGGTTCTCCTTTCCGAACAGTTGGATGAAACCAGCATTTCAGAGACTTCCTTCTAGCAAGCCATGAGCTGGCAGACAGCTTTCGTGTCCTGTGGACTGTCAGGAGAGAGAGTTTAATGACTCTTTCCTCCATTCTTAAATGTAAATGTACCTGTTAGTTCAATAAACACTAAGACTTCAGAAATTGGGGCATATGCAAGTTAAACACCGGGCAAGACCCCTCCAGTCTCATCCCAAAACTGTTCTCTTCCCCTCTTCAGCTCTCAATCTGATCGGCCCTCGTGCAGTGGATGTCTTGTCAGAGTTGTCCTACGCCCCAATGACTCCAGAACACTTTCCCTCTCTCTTTTGCAAGGTGAGTGACCGTACTTCCTTCCTCCTCACCTGCTAGGTTTTTTGAAGCCTGTGTGGAAGCAGGGGAAGGACGATGTTTCGGGTAGTTAGAGGGGAATTTAGATGTACATAAAGATTTACTGAGCAGTTACTGGGCTAGGTTGGTAACGTACCCAACTAGGCTCGCTGTTAACTGCTTCTCATGGGACTCTGCCTGCTAAATATATAGGCAAATATACTTTTTTTTTTAATATTCCACTTGCTGTAGGCTCGGTGCCATTTGATACCTTGGCGTATTTCATACAATCGGTTGTGAAGCTGTTGGTCAGAGGGGGGCAGCTGGGATTGGTGTCTCAGGAGTCACTGTCTCCTGTCAGGTTAAAAGGCTGAGCAGATAGCTCCATTCAGCCTCTGGTTTGTATCTAACCTTTCCTGACCTAGTTCCAAGGCTTATTGCCAAGTCTCATGAAGCGATCCAGAAGTCTGGATAATGTGGTATCACTGTTTGAAATTTTAAATTTAAATTCCTCACAAGTACGTGCCGGTGGTGAACTGCAGGAAGGAAGGGGAGAGGGCTGGCCGGGGTGGTTTGCGGTATGCGTTGCACTCCCTCCGGATCTCTGTGCTGTGTTCCAGCGTGGATGATTTCATCCCCTCTGATTCTGCAGGAGATGAGCGTGGGCTATGCTAACGGCATCCGTGTGATGAGTATCACTCACACAGGAGAACCTGGATTCATGCTTTATATCCCCATAGAGGTAAGAGTACACTGGAGCCTTAGCCTTAGCTAATTAAAGCAGTTGCATGCATAATCAGAAACCCTTTCCAAATTGACTCAGGGCAATGAGGTGTCTGGTTTGTACCATGTAGAAGCTGCCTGCAGGCAGCAGGGGGAGTTTCCCTGCTTTGTATCTCGTTCTAGCCGGGCAGAGCTCTTGTGCTCCGGCGGCAGGGCCCAGTAACATTCCTGGTGGTGGGTCAGATGCTGTTGCTGTCTCCTGGCGTTTCTCAGCAGCTCTGTGTTACACCCTCCCTTTGCAGTACGCCCTTCACGTCTACAACGAGGTGATGAACATGGGACAGAAGTACGGGATTCGGAACGCCGGTTATTACGCCCTCCGCAGCCTGCGCATTGAGAAGTTCTTTGCCTTCTGGGGGCAGGATCTGGATGCCTTTACCACTCCTATGGAGTGCGGACGCGAGTTCCAGGTCAAGCTGGAAAAGGTAGAGTGGAAAACTGAAACCACCTCCTGCAGCGGGGTCTGCTGTTGCAGCAGGGGCGGGTGGGAGAGCAGCACTGAACTGAAAGGACTGCATCCACGTGGCATCCGAGGGCTGCCACTTTGCCATCCAAGTGGGTAGATATAGCGGGGTTTTGATGGAACTGTGTGCAGTTCACTGGGTTCACGTTTCTCCCAGCTGTTTTCCCGATCGGATGAAGCAAAAGGCCCAGCCTGTGCGCCAAGCGGCATTTAAGGAAGTTAAATATGAGGATAGGTGCCAAGAACAGGTGTTCTCTATTTTTACTAAAAGAGGGCAGTCCTCTGTTTTTATTAAAGCGTGAAAGTGCGTAAGAGTGATACCCTGCTTGTTGTGGTGGCAGGTGCCATCCATCTCTGGCACTTGATTGTTGCCTTTTTTCTCGCATCTTTGCACAAGCCGAAACAAATGCTTGTATCAAACAATTCAGAGAGGGGACCGTAGTGATTTGGGACGCAGATTTCGTATGCTGTTACAGTTTCCCTCTGGTTTATAAAACGTAGTAGACTTCTGGAACCAGAAAAATGGCAAAAAGTAGAATGATGACATGTTTTCATTACAGTGAAAATCAGAATGGATTTTTTAAAGGCCCACTTTACAAATATTTTTTGGTCTTTTAACATCTGAGACAAGAAACATGACAGGAGAGCTTCTGTCTGAGCTGGGCTTCTTGCCTATAGAAGGAGCCTGTCTTGGGCATGAGTTGCAAGCTCAAATTCACCTTGTGTCGGTAAGCTTGTCTGCTGAACCTCGGCAGCTGCTGCACTTCACGTCCCCTTCACCAGCTGATACTTTCTTTTTCTCCGCAGGGAATGGAGTTTGTTGGCCAGGAAGCGCTGTTGGAACAGAAGCAGAACGGCGTGTACAAGCGCTTTACCATGTTCATTCTGGAGGACCACGACACAGATACGGACCTCTGGCCCTGGTGGGGGGAGCCCATTTTCCGCAACGGCTGCTACGTGGGCAAGACCACCAGCAGTGCCTACAGCTACAGCCTGGAGCGCCACGTCTGCCTCGGCTTCGTGCACCACTTCGACGAGAAGACAGGAGAAGAGCTGGTGGTGACCACTGACTTCATCAACCAGGGCGAGTACGAGATCGACATTGCTGGGCAGCGCTTCCAGGCCAAAGCCAAGCTCTACCCCTTCAGCTCCCTCTTCACGCAGCGTCGCCGCAAGGATGAGGTGGAACTGAGTGGCTACCAGAGGGAGTAGCGCTGACTAGACCTCACCCCCTCCTTTTCCCAAGCTGGGGTCTTCCACCATCTTCCAATCCGTTTTCCTCACCCCCTATATGTCTTTCTTTCCCTTTCTTGTCTTGCAACTTTTAAACTTTTTCCAGTGTGTTACATTTTGTATATTTTAAAACTTTAATTTTCAAGCTTTCCCCCGTCCTGTCTCTCTCCCTCCTTCAACCCCTTTGCTTGCCAGGCTCCCCCGTGCCCCAGGGGATGAGGCGCGGTGCTGAGCGTGAATCCAGAAATCGGTGGGAAGCCTGTGTAGGAGCGAACCCCGCCAGAACCCCACTGTGGCGATGGGAAGGGTTTGGGTGAAGCCCTGAGGACTTACGCCCTTCCTCTCCAGCGTAAGGCGTGGGACAGCAGGGATTTGCTGCCTGTGGTTCAGACGAAGGCTGTGACTTCACCCCGCTCTCCGCATACCACATTGTAGAGGGATTGATGCGCCAATGCCCGCAGCAATAGAGCCATCAGCTACCTCACCGGCACGAGACACAGCATTGTGTGAGCAGCACGGGGAGACTGGTTTTGGTATCGTCCAGCCTGTCACTGCCCCCATTTGTCTGCTATTTTTCTCCCTAACAAGGAGTCAAGTAGTTTTAATGATCAGATCATTGAGGTGACAGTAGCGCTGGTAAGTTTGGTGTCGTTGGGTTTGGATTTTTTGCGTGGGGTCACCGAAACTAAAAGGCCTTCTATAAATGTAATTGAAGATCAACACGTGTGTTTCCCTTCTGTAAAGGAATGGGACGCGTTGGGGTTTTTTATCAGCAAAAATTCTGATTTCTAACAAGGACAAGTGTTAATGTTTAATGTTAATAGCAGCGTTATTGCTATTAACTGCCGTTTCAGCTGCACAGTGTACAGTCTCTTGGGGGATTTTCTTTCGCTTTCCTTTGTTCGTGTGACTTGGTCAAGCTGGTCTGGCAAGGTTCATGTAAAACTTGTGGTGGTTTGGGGAACTCGAGCAGCGGAAGGGGACAACGTCTTGTGTTTTTAGCTGCCTGTGGTTGTTTTGAAATCAGAGGGAAAGACCCAACATTTATCTCACCTGTGGTGCTGGCGGTATTGCGAGAAACGCCAGGTTTTCTTTTGGTGGAGAGAGAGGGAGAGAGAGCATCTCGGCAGCTCCTGCCAGACTTGAGAAGTTGTCTTTTGTTTTAATCCTCAAATCTGTTGCACTTCTTACTTCTCTCTCTTGGTAGTACCTCAGCTGAAGGGACTGAACAGAGAGAGTGTGGGGATTGTGGCAGTGGGATTGTAATTTCCTTTCCTTCAGCAAATCTCTGTGCCGTCGTGCTCCTCACGCAGCCACTTCCAACAGCGCAGCTGGGATTCACCCCTTCTTCACGTGGCACAGTACGCCTGTTCAGACAGTGGTGGTAAATGGTAAAGAAGGGGAGGGATGCTGAATTGTTTTGCACACATTTATATCTTCTTCTTCTAACCATTTTGAGCACAATCAAAAAGCAAAGATTCTCTTTTATTTACTTGAAAAACATCTGTTAAACGTTTTCCGTGCCTCTGCCACCTACATACTCATTATGGTCTTTCTGCTCCAGCTCCTTTCTGGAGTTCAGGCACAACCTTGCACTGAGCCTGTCAGCCATGATGAACACTTTTCTTTACGATCTAGAACACTTTTTGGGGCACTTTCTTTTCCAGTTAAATGGCGAGCGTCGGTAGTGTAAATATGAGCTCGTAATCTTCCCTGGGTCTTAAGTTTGCTTTCTGCTATTTTCGTTGCTTCAGTCGAGCCTGTCATCTGCCAGTTCATGATCCACGTGTTCTCAGCGTGCAAAAGGAGTCAGATGGCCCTGAGGCAGCAAAGGTGAAAGCCCAAAACCTTTACACCTTAAAACAGGTTGTCAGAGCAAGATACAGAAGCTGCGAAACCTGGGAGAGTCAGGAAAGGGTATAAGAGAATTAAGGATTTGAGCATGTGGTGTAGTAGGTTGAACGTCGATGTCACTTCTTTGAGCAGGTTCTCCTTCGTGACTGGTGAATTCCTCTGTGGTGTGTCACCACATCAAGGATTTCAATCTTTCTTTCAAATTGACATGCAGAAATTCCCCAGTCTCTGAAATGCAGTGGCCGTAGCAGGGACAGCTTTTTGGGATCTCACAGCTGAGGTTACCCTGCGTGGCTGTTGAAGGCAGAGATGGTAATTTATTCCAAGTTCCTCTCTTACTGCTTTCCGAATTAAAATTTTGCCTGGTGTATGAGGATTAAATGCTTAAGTGAAGGGTTCATAAGGCATCTAATAGCAGTTTAAAATCCAATCACTCCTTGCGTGTCTTTCCCACGTAGAGGGATGCTGTGATCCCACTATTCCCATGCTGGATGTGTGTGCCAAGGAGGACTTTGGTCCCTCCGTTGGTTTTATGGGGTGTTGCTGTGCCTTCCTCGACCAGGGAGACTGACGTTCAGCCAAAGGGAGAGTTTTGTATGTGATACTCGGGATGTGTCTTAGAGCAGCCCTTCTGGTTAGAGTTTATTGACCGCTTGTTGTCGCTGGTGATGTGAGACACTTCTTCAGGAGAAAACACACAGCTGAGGTGAGATAAAGTACTTAATGCACCTCCTGAAGAGAGGTTTTTAGCTCAAACTGTTCGGTTTGCTCTCTGCAGAGTTAGAACTAGTTAAGACCAACCTGGAAAGTTAGCTGCATGCTGTCCTCTACCAACCACTCCTTCCTGAAGTAGCATTTAAATTGCAACCAGACTATATTCCTCCACCTGATTATTTTTTCTTTTCCCTAATTTACAGGAGCCTGTTAGCTCCACAGACAACTTTTGAGACGAGTGTCTCTTCCCACAGCAATTCCTGACAGTAAAATTGTGTTTTAGGAGCTACTCTTGTCATTATGTCTGCTTAGTTATGTCTAGATCTATTGACTTTTCGGTACCAAAAATAGAGAGTGAAAATAATCTCCCATCCTGTCGATAGACATAGCAACGGGTTCTGTGATGTTATGTTTGCTGTTCGGGGCTTAGAGATAGGTGGCTCGATAATTGTCAGTCTTGCAGCTCGTTAACTCCTACTCTGGCTTTCCCCGCCATGAATTCTGATTCTTGTTTTAGATCCGAACCTGTAGTCTTCCGCTGCCGTTCAAATTTAGCTGATTTAATTTCTGGCAGCTATTTTTTACCTTTGAATGCTGAAGAACAGTTTGCCTTCACCAACTTGAACGCCCGTCAGGGGGACAATTGGATGCCGCGTTTTAAAATAGTGATAGATACCGCGACCGAGGAAGGTCCCTTGAGTGTCATGTTTTCTTCCAGAGGCATTAAATGGTGATGTAAGACGCTAATCCCTTTATCTGATGACTAAAAGCAGAGTGCCTAAAAAAAGAACAACAAAATCAGTTGCCACCTTTAGTACACCTTCAAATTAGAAATCGGATCTTGGAAGCTGCTGTGGCACAGTCTTAGCAGCTAAGGTGCTAAATAGCGCCGACTTTTTTTTAAGGATTTTCATCCTTAAAACTGGCTTAAAAATTCGTTCTGCTGAGAAAGGCGGTTTGTTCCCATTCTGCCTGGTAGAGACTGTGAACCTTGGGTGGGAAATACTGAAATAGCATCCCCCTCCCCTGCAGCGAGGGGGGTCACGGCCTCCTTCTCTGCTCCTGCACCTCCCGCGGGGGTGTTAGCGGTTCTCCCAGCCTTGCTGTCCAGGTCGGGAACAGTCCCGTAGGTTTTGCTCTTGCAGACAACTTTCCGAAAGAAACACTCAAAGGAAAGCTAACTGGAGCTCGGGGTGAGAAAATCATTTCTCTCTTTGGCTAAAATAGGTTAAGCATAACCCATTTTAGGCTAAACTTATTACCCATCAGTGACAAGGCAAGCGTGGCCTGTGGGAAGATACACTGCTGTGGGCGGTGTGCGCTTGGCACGCGTGGGATTGTGTTTTTCTTCCCCCAGAAATCAGCATCTCGAGTGGGTTTGCTGGCCTGGGGGTGGTGAATCCGTCTCCACGTACAGCATTCCTGTACGCCGGGAAGGGCTGGCTTGCCCCAGGGACATCTGCGGAGTAGTGTGGGGACCTGTGCAGGAGGTGGCACTTGCTGGGCAGCCTCTTCCATTACGTGATTTTTTTCCAGAGGTTGCCTTACCCTTTTTGCATCCTTTCTATAGTTCTCGTGTTTTATCCTTGAGCGAGTGCTGAAAGGCTTGAATAAAAATGGTATTGGAGAAGGAGGACTTTATTGTTGATATTTAACAACCTGAGGATAAAATTAAAGCTATGAGGAGTGATGTTTTCTGTTTCAGGAGGACGTGTTGCAGTGATTTTCACATCTGTCTTTGTCAGGCTTAGTTGTTCCTTGTTTTTTCTCTCTTGTTTTCTTCGGCTGACTCCAGTGGCCGGGTTTGCAGTGCCTTGTTGGACAGTTTCTTCTTATTGTTTTGTGGTGAGGAAGGGAGGCTCTGTGAGACTTCACTGCAGCTCCAGGGCTTGGCGAAAGCTTGGGTTTCCTCCGTAGGACCTCTCCGGCGCAAGGTTCTTTTCCTCATTCAAGCTGGTGCTTCAGGTTGGCTCTAGGTCTGTCTCTCTGCATTGATTTAAGCTTTTTGGCTTTTAGATGGTGCGGATAGTGACATCTGAACTCCCAGCGGGTTTGTGGCCGCTGTATATTCCATCATTTAACCCTCCCTCTTTCTGCACCAGGATTTTCTCGCTCTCCTTAATGCTTCCCTGATCTCCTTCCTCAGGCGACGGAGCACGTTAGTTCCTTTTGCCCATCAGAGAGCAAGGCAGGGCGAAATAAAAACTGGCAAGGGGCTGGCAGAGCGGCGGAGCTGAGGTGGAAGGAGAGACCTCTGCCCATTACTTAATTGCGTAAACTCAGCCTTGGGGAGACGATCAGCCCCGATTCCCAGCTCCGGCAGCACCTTCCTCTGTACCTTAGTGCCGAGTGACAGCAGTGGCTCTAGGCAGAATCGGGACAGTGTTATCGAGGAGGCGAGAGCGGCGGTCACACTCATTTTCCGACACGCATTTCCATCTCTCATGTCTCGTTGGGATGAAGGGAACGGTGCCGCAGGGAGGAGGTGGGGAATAAGGGCGGAGGTGGTGAGCCCCACATTGCTCCAAACATTTGTTTCTGGCACGTTCGTCCAAGCGTTGCCTAACTAAAGGCATCACTAGCCTTGTCCTTCTGCCGCGCTCTCGCCAAAATGGTTACATTTTGGGAATTAAGCTATAAAAACACGGTAGTTTCCATGTTTGGCAGGGGGGGAAGATGCTTGCAAGGTCGGAAGTCGCTCTTGTTTCAAACAGAACACTCGTCCGCTGCTGATGTCCAGCAGAACGTTCACAACCTGCAGATTTGTCTTCCCAAATGATTTTGTTATAATACTTGGTCAGGTTAGTTTCCGTCCATTTCAGGATGCTTTTCCGTTTTAATCTACCTTTTCCTTAACTGATTGTTTGGATTTGTATTTTTAAGGAAAAAAACAAAACAAAACCAAAAACGTTGGATCAGGGGAGGAGGACTTGGGGAAGGAGGGGTTCATGTCATCAGATGACCTCAAGCTGTCTCCTAAAAGCATTTGGAAATTTGCTTTGCACTTTAAACCTTCCGTAAGCGTTATGATTGTAGCCTGCTGATGGCCCTCGGCAAGAGCAGACTTTGAGCTTGAGGGACGAAAAAAAACCCCACTTTAAATATTTGTAAATGCCTTAAAGCTTTAGGTGAGGTATTTGGGCACTGGTGGTGTGCCTGCCATCTGATTTTCCCCCTGGAGCTGAGCACGCAGAGTGGACACAAACATTGGCAGATACTTTTGAGCGAGCGCTGGGGATGGGGGAACCTGCTCTTGCTGCTGGCTGGGGCTGGAATTTCTGTTGAACGAAACGAAGCGAGCTGGGAGCTCCCGTGTCTGTACCGCTGTCTGCGCTACCACCGTCCCTTTTCTTTTTCCCCTCCAGAAATGGATTTACTCACGATATTGCTCCTGCTGTAACGGCTTTTCTTCTTTCTTTAAAGAAGCCTGGGCTGGTGTAGAGTCCTCTGCGAGCGTCCCCTTGCATTAAAGGAAACAAAATTCTCCACGTGAGCGCTTCCCTGCTGTACCAGCCGCCGTTTGCGGGCAGGAGCCGGGAGAAGCGTGAACGGCGGGGATCTGCTGCTGCCCATGGCCTGGAGCCTTCTCGTCTCCCGTTTGTCTCCAAGCTCTGCTGGGTTCCCCGCGTCAGGCTGGCGGCTGAGTTACAGCACAAAACAAAGCGCTGCTTTGCAGGTATGACACGCTGCGCCGGTTTACTTTGTTGGGAGGTACTGCCTGTTTGGAATAAGGTATCTCCCTGGAGTGGTAAATTATAATGAAAGAGGCACCAGAGGAAGGTGTTCGCATGAATATTTATTGATTTGACAATGCTGGTAACAGCCGATCTTCCCGCGTGGATGCTTGATGCCCGCTACAAGCAGGGCGGATACCTGAGAGTTGTCAGTGCCATCCCAGCAAGAGCTGGGATCCCAGAGATCCATTTTGTGCGTGCGGAGAAAAGTCCTGCGCCGTCGCCGTTCACCGCGGCGCCCCTGGGGTTTCTTCCATGCTACAAAGACTTGTCCCGTAGCGGGACAGGTTTCACTTACACCCTTCTTCCAGTATAACCAGAGGCAGGACTCCCTGGAGTCCTGACCGCCGGGTTCTCCTGCGCCTCCTGGTCAGGCTTGTGGCAGGGCACGTCCCTGCTTGGTAGGTGCTTCTGCCAGAGGGGCGCCCCGAGCCGTGCCGGGGGGAAAGGAGCCCGTCTGCGCCGTGAGGGCGGTTGTCTGCAGGCAGCTGCCGCACGGTAGTGTCTCCTGCATCCTCGGGAAGGGTTGGGGAAAGCCCTTTCTGGCCCAGATGAACCCCTTGCCACTGCTTCTCAGACAAGGTGCTTTCTCTCTGCCACTTTCCGCTCTGTCCTGCCTGTGCTCCCGCCGTCGCTGGTTTGAGAGGAGACCTGGGCTCTGTGGGAGAAGGACTCCCCGCTGCCTGGACAGGTAGCCGGCGCGGGTGTCCTGAGCAGAGGCTGCCGTCTTGTGAACTGCACCAGTACGTCCCTTCTCCACCATCGCTTCTGGTTATCGGGTGCACCAGGTTACTGCTCCAAAGCCCTGTCGTGCTTTTATCAGTCTCCCAAGACCACATTTTAAAGGGCTGGGGGGCCGTCGGAAGTGTGCTAGTGCAGAAGTTTTAAGAACAACCGAAGTCTGAACCTGTGAAAACATTTTTTGGTTGTTGTTCTAGTGCCTTATGCCTGTGAATGTTGTGGGGTGGGTGGCGCTGAGGGGGGACAGAGCAAGGAGCGACTTCGGTGGGTGCTTCCCCGTCTCCCTCTCCCCTGGCAGAGTCTCACCCCGGCAGCTCCAGCAGCGCGGGGGTGATGCCTTCTAATTAATCCCTTGGAGCTCGGGGGTTGTAGACATGTTAAACTGTAAAACCTCATGGTGGGTGGCCCGCTTCTGAGCAGGGCAGTGCTCTCGCCTCCACCGCTTTTGGCTCCTGAGGGTTTCAGGAGGGACAAAGCTGCTCCCGTTGGTGGAGGACGGGGGCAGTTGTCCCCAAGCGCACAAGTCGGGGTGAGTTTGCTGCTCTCCGCTGAGGCCGTGTTGTTATGTGTGCTGTATTTACACCCTGCTTCGTTTCATTTCATATTTCGGTTGGCTTAAATGTTGCTAGGTTTGTATATTAATAAAGAGGCGTTTTAACTACTCCCGAATTTGGTGGTTTGTCACGCGAGAGCCTTGTGTGTCTTTGCTGATCCAAACCCCCTGCTCGTCTGGATGGATCCTGCAGGGATGCTGGGCCCCTTGCAGGGTCCAGCCTTTGGCGCTGGGAGCTGGATTGAACCTGGGTCACCTCGGGGAACATCGTTTCAAAATGATGGCCTCCAAGATTTTGTCCATGTCGTTCCCTGTGCCCGTGTGGGGGCTCAGGGGCATGGGCCGTGTGGGACCGGAGCCTCTTTAGGCTCCCAGGGGTGGCCGGGGGGCTGTAGGGGACGCACCGCGGGGCCTGGGGGAGCCGCACCGTCACCCAAGGGTGGCTCTGGCCACGGGGGCTGTCGGGGCTCTGCCACCCGGCACCCGGGGCAGCGCGGGGCCGGGCTGGGAGGGTGGTAATCACAGCCTGGGGCTGGTGTCCTGCAGCGCTGCAGCACGGAGAGGGAGGGAAGAGAGAGAGGGAAGGGGAGGGAGAGGAGAGNGGGGAAGGGAAAGTAAAGAGAAGAGGGAGAGGGAAGGGCAAAGAGGAAGAGGAAAGGAGAGAGGGAAAGGGAAGGGGAGGGAGAGGAGGAGGGGGAAGGAGAGGAATAGGGAGAGGGGAAGGGGAAGAAAAGGGAGAGGAAGAGGGAGCAGGAAGGCGAGGAAGAGGGAAGGGGAAGGAAAGGGAGAGGAGAGGATCCTCCCGGCCCCACCGACCTCCCTCTCCCTTCCCCTCCTCCCCAGACCCCACGGACGCCTGGGCTCGGCGAAATGAGAGCGGGCCGGTGTCCCGGCAGGCAAACATGGAGCGCTTCCGATGCGTGGTTTTTATTGACTTTTTAAAAAAAAAAAAAAAAAAAAGAGAAAAAAGAAGTTGTTGTTTTAAGACAGTTGTGTGCAGAAGTACCCACGTAGGCAGAGGCGACGGGCGAAGCCGCCCGCCCGCTCCCAGCCCTGGCTCCGAGCACTGCTCTCCCCCTCGCCCGGTGGGGCGACGGGCGCTCCGTCAGGCACCGGGTGATGAAGACGGGGGCACCCGCCTGCCCCCTCCTTGACCCTCGCCTCTGCCTACACCCATCTCCTCTAGGTACAGTACAGTGGTGCTGGGCCCCCTCCCCGCCGGGGGGGCAGCATCCTGCCCCCGGCCTCCGCCAGGAGCGGTCGCGAGTCCTAGCGGGACAGCTTAAATAATAATAATAATTAAAAAAAAAAGAAGGGAGGTGGGGGCGCGGTGTGTAGGGGAAAGAAGATAGCCAAAAAATAATACTGCCGGGGCAGCAAGGAGCCGGGAGAGCGCCTTTCGGTGGACGCCAGCACTGAGCCGCCGGCGGGTTTGGTACCCGGGTTTGGTCTCCGCTCGCCCCGTGATTGTCCGGCCTGGCCCTGGCGAGGAGCCGGCCCAGCTCTTCCCGCTGGATTTGGCCTCCCCGGCCACCGGCCTGGTGGCCTGGATGTGTCCCTGTCTTCCCCCAGCGGCACTTCCCAGCAAAGATCCAGCCCCGGCGCGAGGAGGGGAAGCGGCTGCGACCGCCGGATCAATCAACCGAGCCCCCACCGCCGGAGCGGCCCCGGCGTGGCCCACGGGAGATGGTCAAGGCACTCATTGTTGCTCGTGGGGTTTTATTTTTCTTTGCCCTAAAAAATAAAAAACCCCAAGCCAGGCAGGTGGAGAGCGGGGGCTCGCTGCAGCCCGCGGGGCGCTTCGGCCAAAACCCAGCAGGAAACTGCGGGGTTTTAAAGCCCCACGGACAGAAAAAAGATGAATTTCCCCAGCCCGGGGGATGCTCGGTACCTCCTCCAGGTGACCCAAACCCTTGTGTTTCACCATTGCGGAGAGAAACCTCAAAAAAACAGAAAAACCAAAGAGAAGAAAACCCTGAAAACCAACCAAACTGAAGCAGAGAAACAGGTAAGAGGCTGCGCCAGAAAAGCCAGATACAAAGGGGTAAAAAAACTCACGCCTCCAAGCCCCCTGCCCCCAGGAAAAAACCCAACCCTGCGGTGATTGTTCCTCAAATAACTCTTGGAACCAGGCGGTACGGCCGCACAGGCGGAGGGTCCCCTCGCCGCGGGACCCGTCCCTGATTGCCTTTTTCTTGAGCTTTCCAGCATCTCCTAAAAAACAAACCAAAAAAATCACCCCCCAAACCCCCTACCCGCCTGATTGACCCAAAGAAAGTGGTTTTAATTACACCTCCGGGGAGGCGGGTTCCCTTCTGCATCTCCCTGCCATGGGGGCAGCCGGTCCAGCCCAAAAAGCCCCGGGGATGCCGAGGGCACCGGGCTGGGGGAAACCGAGTCGCACCCTCGCACACGGAGCGAAGACTTTGGGATTTCAGCTCCTCCCCACAGCTCTCTCTTCACAGCAACACGAAAGCCCAAGCGCAGTTCATCCCCCCCACTAAACCCATCTCTAATCCGGTGGGTTGGATTTTGTTTTCCCAGCCCGAAAGCGAAGGGAAATCTCATCTCTTTCCTTCCGGCAGGGCTGGACCGGCTGCCGCATCCCATGAGCATCCCTGTGAGGGAGCCCGGCCGGAGGGACCAGGCTGCTGCTCCTGTGGTTTTTCTTAGCTGCCTTTTGCCCAATCGCTCCCAAAATCCATCCTCAAACCTCAGGTAGAGGATCGGGGGTGCCCAGCCCCGACATCGAGGTTCCTCTCCCTCCCTCTCCAGCTACAGCTCTGCCATCGGCGATGGTCGACTTCCCGCGGCTGCCGGCTCCCCGCGATGGCTCCGTGCGCTTCCCAGACCTGCCCGTGTGCCGGGAGCCTTCCCCGGGGGAGCACCTGCCCCAGGTGGGTTAAAAAATAACAGGTATATATCAAAATAAAGGAGGAAAGAAGCAGCCGGTTCCGCTGGCGAGGCTGCGGCAGCGGGGAGCGGGGAGCCGAGCCCTCGGCTGCCCCATCTCCCTCGGCCCGGCCGCGACGCCCGGGCGCTTCCCGAAGTCACCCGCCTCCGGGGTGCTTGGGGTTCTTGTTCTTGGTTTTGTTTTTGTTTGTTTTGTGTGTGTGTGTCTTGTTTTAAAAAGAGCAGCATTTGGTTTGACTGTAAAGAGATGCGAGGCGGACCCCCCCGCCGCCCGGTCAGTCGCTGATTGTGTTTACAAATCCTTTCTCAGCTGGGTTTCTTAATAATAATAATAATAATAATTAAAATTTAAAAAAAANGACCCCACAGCCCATCCTGGACCCCACAGCCCATCTGGGACCTGCAGCTCTTCCCAGGACGCCGCAGCCCATCCGGGTTCCCACAGCCCATCCAGGTCACTAGAGCCCATCCTGGACCCTGCAGCTCTTCCCAGGACCCCGCAGCCCATCCTGCAGCT
>VXBO01011379.1:9479-65046 GCA_013400135.1 Rhinoptilus africanus | reverse complement strand
CAGCCGAGGCGGGGGGTGCCAGCCCTCAGCGCCTCCGGCCTCTCGCTCCGCAGAGCTGGAGGCCCGCCGGCTGAGGGGCGGCCTAGGCCCGCGGCCCCCCCCGCTCCTGCTGGCCGTGGAGGACCCTTGGGCCCGCCTGGGCAGCGGCGGGGCCACCCTCAACGCCTTGCTGGTGGCGGCCGAGCACCTCAGCGCCCGGGCGGGATGCACGGTGAGTGAGGGGCCTGCCCCCCGGCTGTGGGGGGAGCGGGGTGGCAGCCTGCGGTGGGCCCCGGGGGGGGCGGCTGTCCCCTCCCCGCTGACTGCCCCCTGCTCTGCCCTCCCAGGTGGTGAGCTCCGACGTCCTGAGGGAAGCCCGCATCCTCATTCTGCACATGGTGAGCAGCCCGGCCTCCAGCCCGGCTTGGGGCTCCTCGGCCTCGCGCGGGGCCACCTCGCACCCTCTCCGTCCCTGTGACCCCCCCCACCCAGTGCTCTGCTCCCTGTCTAACCAGGGCCGTGACTTCTCCTTCGACGACTGCGGCCGGGCCTTCACCTGCCTGCCCGTGGAGGAGCCCAACGCCCCGGCCGAAGCTCTGGTCTGCAACTTGGACAGCCTGCTGGCAACCATGACGCACCGGGTCTGTGTGGCCTGCGGGACGGGGCCCTGGGCTCGTGCCATGGGCTGCTGGGCACCCCGGGGGGGGTTCAGCTCCCTCTGAGGCCTTCAGGGTGCCTTCAGCAGGCTCCCAGAGGGGCAGGAAGGGTGCTGGGTGCCCCGTGAGGGCTGAGCCTCTTCCGTGCCATCCCTGGGCATGTGGCCCTTCTCTCGGCAGCTCTGCGTGGGCTCCCCGCCTGGCGTGTGGGTCTGCAGCACCGACATGCTCCTCACCGTGCCCTCAGCGCCACGTAAGTGGGTGCCAGCTTCACTTCCAGCGCCCGCTTTGGCTCAGCACAGGGGTCGGAGCTGGCAGTGCAGCCGGCTCAGCCTAGGCCACGCGTCCGTAAGGGATGCTCAGGCATTGCAGACCCTTGTGTGGTTGGAAGCATCCATCGTGCCCACAGCAAGTGGCCAAGGCTGGACACTGCTGTCACCACCTTTGCTGTGGGCCCAGTTTTCAGGCAGCTGGGCCCAGTGTGGGTATGTTCGCTGCCCCAGCGGGCACTGGTCTCTGTCACTCTTTCCAGGGATCGACTGGGATGGTTTCCAGGGTGTCAGAGTGATCGCGGTGCCTGGGAGCCAGGCGTATGCCAGGAACCATGGGGTCTACCTCGCCGATGAGCAGGTCAGGAGCAGCTCCCCCTTCAGGGCGCATCCCTTGGAGGTGGAGGGGTCCCCATCACTTTGGTCCCTTGGGTGCTGAGTTTCCGGCTGTGCTGTCGCTGCTTGGTTTGGGGTACCCTGAAGAACTCATCAGGGTGGTCTTACCTTCCAGGGGCTGGTGCGCAACATCATCTACAAAGGCACGGAGGCCCAGATCCAGCAGTGTGCGGGGCCTGATGGCACTGTCCCGCTGGTACGGCATGACTCAGGCATTGGTGGCCCTGCTAGCCCCATCCCTCGTGTCACCGTGGCTGTGGCCTCAGCCCCACTGTGCCCTGGCAGGTCTGTGGGGTGGTTTTCTTCTCCTCGGATGCCGCCGAGCAGCTTCTGGCCACCCACGTCATCCCTCCTCTGGATGCCTGCACCTATATGGGGCTGGACTCGGGGGCACCACCCATCCAGGTGACAACCTGTCCACGGAGGACAGGACCCTTTGCCCCACAGGTGTCACCTCTAGGACTTTTTTGACCCTGTGCTGCCAGATTTAGGCAGGAGAGGTGGCGGGAGGGGAGCACCCAGCAGCAGGGTGGGGGTCAGGGTGGCTGGACTGGCCAGCCCGGCTGCACCCAACAGGTCCGTTCTCTTCCCAGCTCTCCCTCTTCTTCGACATCGTGCTGTGCATGGCAGGGGGGATGACAGAGGAGGAGTTTGTGAAGGGTGGCAGTGACGCCAGCGTGAGGAGCGCCCGCTCCGTGCTGTGGACAGCTCTCCGCGCCTTCCCCCTTAGCATGGGTGAGCGATGCTGTGGCAGACACACGAGATGTGACCCGTCCCTGAGCCCCCTTTCCCTGTGTGGGGAGAAACGGGGTGGTTGGAGCCTGGCATCTGGCTGTTTCTCCCTGCTGCTGCGGGTCCCCAGGTCTTCTTCCCCACCCCTTGGGGGTTGTGGGGCGTTCAGCCTGGCTGCCCTTGGCTCACATGGGTGTCAGGTACACCTGTGTTTGCCATCCATGTGCTGACAGCTCTCCTGCCTCCCCACAGCCTGCATCCCCGGTGCGTCCTACGACTACATGACCGCCTCTGCAAGTGACCACATCCGCAGCCTGACGCTCCTGCCCGGCTCTGCCAGCCACCTCCCCTTCTGCAAAACAGCCCATTCCCACGTGGACGTATGTCATTCCATCCCCAGCCTTGCTCACGCACGTTTTTTTGGGGCTTGCTCCGGGCTACATGGCCAGACCTCGGTCCCACGTGCCTCTGTGCCCTCGGCAGCAGCCCTGTCTCCTTGAGGATGGCTCTTCAGTCACCAACTGCCTGCTGGAAGGAGCCGTGCGGCTGGCGGCTGGCAGTGTCATGCAGCACTGTCACCTCCAGGTACGTGGCTGGGGCGCGGGTGACCCTGAGTTCTCAGTTCACTGAACGAGCAGCAGGGTGGGGTGTCCCTGGCTGGGACAGGGGACCCATGGCTGTAAGATGTGGGGTGCCCTTCCTCTTTGGGGCTGCCTTTCAGCTAGCGCTGGGGACCCTGGTGGCTGTCACCCTCCGCGGGCAAGGGCGGGAGGCTGTCACTGCTGGGCTGTCCCTACCTGGGGAGCAGGACAGACCCTCTCCTTGGGGGCTGTGTCCTGGCTGTGAGCCCTGGAGGCTGTTGCACGGTCTGAATTTCTGCAGTCTGTGTCCCTGCAGCCCTGCGACAAAGCAAAACGTGTCCCTCTGGCTCCTGCTGGCCCTGGCTTCTCTCCTGGGGTGGTTGTCCCCTTCCGAGGCTGGGATCTGGCTCTGGTTTGGGGGCTGCTCAGGGGCCAGCCGTGCCACTCAAGTCCCCGCTGCCTCTTCCGCAGGGCCCCCTGGAGATGGGTCCTGGCTGCCTTCTCTCGGGCCTCTCTGCAAGCTCCTCACCAGCCCTGCAGGGCTGTCCCCTGCGCGACGTTGTCCTGCAGGGCCACCACATCCGGCTGCGTGACCTGTCCTGCCGCGTGTTCACTCTCACCGGCCGCTTTGACGACTGGCAGGTACCGGGGGGTGGCAAGGTGGCGCAAGGCTCCCCACAAAGCCGGGGTGTAACCAGCCCCTCCGTGCCCCTGCAGAGATCTGCCGAAGAGGCCACCTACCTGAACGTGCCCTGGGCCGAGTTTTTCCATCGGACAGGCATACGGTAGGTGCTACGTGCCAGGGTGGGGCAGGAGACCTGGCTCCCCTGGGGATGGCTGCAGTGGGAGGTGTCACCACCACCCTAACCCATGTCCTGGCTCTCCTCCTGGAAAGTGACCTTGGGCCCCACGGCGGTGCTGATGGGCTCTTCCTCCATCAGGGAAGGGGACCTCTGGGACGCTGAGATGCCACGGAGGAGCCGCTGCCTGCTCAGCGCCCGGCTCTTCCCGGTGCTGCATGCCTGCGAGGCGCTGGGGCTGGAGGATGTGCTGTGGCTGCTGGCCCCAGTGACGGTGGCCGGCGAGCGGCTGGCCCGCTGGCGGGCGGCCTGGCGCATGTCCTGGGAGGAGCTGCTGCCCTGCTTGGACAAGGCAGCCGAGCTGGGCTCCCGCCGGGCCCTCTTCTTCCTGCAGGGCCAGCGCAAGGTGCGGCGGGTGCTGCTGGGGCGCCAGGACTGCAGCCTCCTGCCGCTCGCCCGCAGCGCCGTCCACGAGGGCTACCACGAGGCCGTGCTGGGCACGCTGGATGAGGGTGAGCTGGATTCAGACAAGCTGTGTCTTGGCTGTCGGGGCTGTTTGGTGACCCCCCGCATCGCAAGAACCCATGGGGGCGCACCCCTAGGGCATCTGACAAGCCAGGGTGGGCGCAAGCCATGCGAGTCCCTCGCCCCTGGAGCCAGCTTATCCCAGAAGAGGGCTGGTTTGGGGTGACCTGCAGCCTGGCCGTGGCTTTGCAGCCTCCTTTTATTTTCTAGTTGCCTCCACGGCTGGCGACGCTGGCATCGCGGCCCGGGCACTCGCCTGCATCGCTGAGGTCCTGGGCTGCATGGCACGAGGGGAAGGGGGCTTGCGGAGCGGGCCTGCTGCCAACAGGGAGTGGGCCCTGGCTTTCGGGCGCCTGGAGAGTGGGGACATCGCTGGCGGTGTCCGGGAGCTGGCTGTTGAGCGGCAGAAGTGGATGAGCAGGTGAGGCTGGGGCTGGTGAGCGGCCGCTGCCCCTTCCCTGGCACCGGCATGCTCGGGGAGCCGTGGCAGTGGGCTCAGCATCCTTCTTTTCCCAGGCCAGCTCTGCTGGTGAGAGCAGCTCGGCATTATGAGGGGGCCGAGCAGATCCTCGTGCGGCAGGCGGTGATGTCCTCCTGTCAGTTTGTCACCGTGGGAGAGGCAGAGCTGCCACCCTTGGGGCACTGGGTGCAGGTGGCATGTCCGGCCCGCCTGGACCTCTCCGGTGAGTGCCAAAACTCCGGTGATCCGGGTCTCACCCTGGGGGAAAAGGAGTCGGGGTGCGGCGGGGGAGCTGATGGTGACCCTCGGCAGGCGGCTGGAGCGACACTCCCCCCATCACCTACGAGCACGGCGGGGCCGTGGTGGACGTGGCGGTGCTGGTGGACGGGTGCCGGCCCATCGGCGCCCGGGTGCGGCGCATCGGCGAACCGGAGCTGCGCCTGGTCAGCCTCGGCGGGACGCCGCAGGGCGAGGCGGCGGCGGAGCTGGTGTGCCGGGAGCTGGAGCACTTGCGGGATTACTGCCAGCCGCACGCGCCAGGTGAGGTATCAACACCCGCCGGGCCTGGCTCCCTCCCCGCCATGTCCCCTCTGTGCCGCGTAGCGCAGCACGCCTCAGCTTTGCTCTCTCTCTCCTCTTGTTTGCAGGAGCCTTGCTCAAAGCTGCCTTCATTTGCACCCAGGTGGTGCAGTTCCCCTCGCAGAAACCCCTGCGAGCCCAGCTCGTGGAGAGCTTCGGGGGGGGGTTTGAGGTGCACACCTGGTCTAAGCTGCCCCATGGGTCTGGCCTCGGTAAGTCGGCAGGGAAAGGGCTGGAGAGTCCCCTCCTGCTGCCAGCAGCGGGATGGGGCGCCCCGCTCGCTGCCCCCCAGCTCTCACCTGCACCCGTGGTGCCCCGCCGCCCTGGACCCTACACTCTGCTCCCTGCAGGCACCAGCAGCATCCTGGCGGGAGCAGTGATGGCATCGCTGTACCGGGCGGCTGGGAAGGCTGCCAGCACCGAGTCCCTCATCCATGCCGTGCTGCACCTGGAGCAGAGGCTGACGACAGGTATGGGCCGGGGGGAGCAGCCGATCCGTGGGGCGGGGGGCCTGGCGGTGGCTGAGGACCCTCTCCCCTGCAGGCGGTGGTTGGCAGGACCAGGTCGGGGGGCTCGTGCCCGGCATCAAAATCGGGAGGTCGAAGGCTCAGCTGCCGCTCAGGGTGGAGGTGGAGAAGATCCCGGTGCCCGGTGGTTTTACCCAGACCCTCAACGATCACTTGCTGCTGGTGTACACGGGCAAGACTCGCCTGGCCCGCAACCTGCTCCAGGTAACGCCTGGCTGCCGCAGCCCTGGCTCTGCTCCCCCCGCGGCCTTGGGTGCCCGTCCGCTGCCACAGAGCTTTGCCACCCCACCGGGAGCCGGCACTGAAGGCTGCGGGTGCGGCACCACCTCCCCCGGGTGTTGCGGGAGGCAGGAGGACGGTGACGGGGACCTTCTGGCCTCTTGCAGGATGTGGTGAGGAACTGGTACGCCAGGCTGCCCTCCGCCGTGCAAAACACCGATGCCCTGGTGAGCAACGCCGAGGAGTGTGCCCAGGCCTTGAGGCAAGGTGTGAGCCCCCTTCCCGGGGCCAGGCCGGCCCTTTTAATGACCGAAGAAACACTAACTTCCCTGGGGACAGTCTCTGTAGTCTTGAAGGGGGGAAAAGCTGGGGGTTCTTGCAGCTGTAGAAGCTTCAAAGCTTTCCCCAGACCCACAGGCGTGTTCCAGGCTATGCCCCAAAAATTCAGGCTTGAGTGAAGACGAGGAAGGGGGATTAGACATGCCGAGTCTGGTTGATTTTCTGTGCGCCATCCGTGACGGAGCCGGGGGCCAAGCCTAGCCCGTGCGGTGGATTCATTTCGCCTTTGGCTGCTGGGATGCTGCGGAGGGGAAGCCGGAGCATTAAAGCAAATTCTCCCCCTGTGGAAGATTAAAAATAAACAGCGATGTGACAGGGCTGGGGTTGCTTCCTCAGCGTGCGGAGCTGGGAGGAACTGAGTAGATGAGAAGGTGGAATTTAGCTTGGGCTGAGCAGGAGAGGCAGGAACAGGTTTCTGCCCCTTGGGCCAGAATTAGAGGTCAATAGCTTGCGATATTCTCCTCCCTGCAGGTAACCTGCCGCTCATCGGCAAGTGTCTGGACCGCTACTGGCAGCAGAAGAAATGCATGGCCCCTGGGTGCGAGCCGCTGGCCGTGGGGCGCATGATGGATGCTCTCCGGCCCTACGTCTACGGGCAGTGCTTGGCGGGGGCTGGTGGCGGCGGATTCCTGTATGTCTTAACCAAAGCCCCTCGGCAGAAAGAGGCTTTGCACCAAATTCTGGCAAAAACCGAGGTGAGGTGTGGGCTCCCGGGCGGTTCACTGGCGCAGGCGGCTCGCAGAAATTCGCTTTATATAGCACGAGCATCAGCAGCATCTTGCCCCACCATGAGTGGGTTGAGGTGGTTTTTTTGTCCCCTTTGCCCTTCCCAGAACCTTGGAGGTGCGAACAAGTCCCTTCCTGGCTCCTGCCCCAACCCCGAACGCTATTTTTTTTTTTTTCTAGGGACTGGGCAACTTCAGCATCCACAGCATCGAAGTGGACGCGG
This sequence comes from Rhinoptilus africanus, assembly GCA_013400135.1. Lineage (NCBI taxonomy): Eukaryota > Metazoa > Chordata > Aves > Charadriiformes > Glareolidae > Rhinoptilus > Rhinoptilus africanus. The sequence continues at coordinate 58,035 of VXBO01011379.1, read as the reverse complement.
GCGGTTTCTCTGTGGAGGTTGTGGGACGGGATCCGAGGGACGGCGCTCAGCCCAGAGAGGACGTGGCTGTGTGAAGGGCTTCAGCTCTCACCCCTTCCTGGCAGATACGCGGGGCTGGGAGCAGCCAGCTGCCTTCCGCAGCAGGGAAATCCCACTGCTTTAGAGGCAGCTCCTTCAGCCGGCTCCAGCAGGTGCCTTAAGGCTTGATGGGGCCTTTTTGTGCTGCTACTTGCCCCAAAAGCCGCAGGGGCTGGAGAAGCTGTGACGAACTGGGCAGACAAAACCACCCCTGGAGGGTGGCCTTGCTGGAAGGACAGCCCGCTCGGGCCTCCAGGCTTTATTTCAGGGTTTCGCTCCAGTTTTTATGATTCTCCAAAGGGAAAGAATAGCATTTGGGACACTGTCTCTGGCAGGAACCTGTTTGGTGCGCAGCCCAAAGTCCACCCTGGATGTGGAATGAAGTTCCTCTCCCCCGTGCCGAGAATTTCTGCAGTGAGTTACCAGTCCCTGCCCTCTCTTTGAATAAAAACCACTTATTCCCAGGATGCGTTTATGCCCCTTTGTCCCTATCAGGGCTCCTCCCTCCCGTGGGATAGCAATGCCTGGGGGTGGGGGGAAAGCTCTTCCAGGGTGGGATGGCAGACCCACGCAGGGGCTGGTGATGGTCTCCACAGGGGGAGAGCCAGGGAGCGCTGCCGCAGGAGGCAGCCGAGCAGCGGGCTGGCACCAGGTACTGCCTCAGGGGTGTTTGGACTCGTGCTGCGCCAATGCCAGCTGGGGACGGGCAGGAAGAGCCTCTTGCTGCTGTGGCACAGGGTAGAAATGGGGAATAGCGCTCATTCCTCATCTCTCCAAGCCCCTCCAGGCCCAGGGACACACAAACCACCCACAGTTGCTGCTCAGCCAGGCGAGGTTTATTTAAATTTACAGAGTAGCTGTACAGCGAGCCAGCAGGGCCACAGCCCAGCTTCCTGGGGATTTTCCAAGCACCCTTCCCACAAGGAAATCATTCCTTTCCTCGGCTATAGAATGGTCCCTGTCACCGCCAGGAGAGAGCCAGGGCTCAGGACGTGCAGGACTCCAGTAGCTGACCCTTAAACTGGGGGCACAGAGGGAACACGACTGCAGCCGGCAGCACGGGCAGAGCTCTTGCGCAGCCCCACATTTCAGCCCTAGCACACAGCCCCAGAGCTCCCCACGGCAGCAGAAGGGAGCCAGGAGCCGCACAGGCTTGTCCCTCAGACTCGCACATGTTTTCAGAAATAGCATCACTGTGCCCTCAACGTGAGAGATCCTCTGCTGCCTTCTTTCTGCTCCTGCAAAAGCATGGCAGCTCCTCTTCCCAGGCTCAGGAAAGCCCTTTGCTCCGAGGAGCAGAAGGGCAGACGTCACCCGCATCCCCACACCACCCAACAGCCAGCCCCAGGGCAGGGACTGGGGCAGGCTCCAGGGCTGCAGCCTCCCTGCCGTCACCTCCAGAGCGGTGCTGACCCAAACACCGACCAACTACAGGCGCAGCCGCTTGATATCCTCGCTGCGGAAGTCGATTCGGAGAGCCAGCACCTGCCGGACCTCGGCGGGAGTAAGGCGCCAGGTGAGCGGGCCAGAGTTTGGGCCCCAGTAATCCAGGATCTCCGTCACCTGGAGAAAGAGGAGAGCTGCAGGAGACAACTCGGCACCGGCTGCCCTCGCAGGTGAGTTCAAACTCTGGCTACGGTCACTATTCCCTGTCACTCAACCCTGCAGGCAAACACCCATCAGAGATGGGGCAACTTTTCCAGCTTCTCCCTCCCCCATAGGTGTGACGACATCTGGATGAACCCAGTAAATCCACATGGAAGCCAGCTGGGCTTCCTGCAAGCCCCTTCCCCCCCAGTAAAAGCAGACAAAGTGCAGCTCACCCTTTCCAGATTGAGGATGGTGGCCATCTGGGAAAGACGGGCAAACTTGTCGCGGATAGTCCAGGTGGTGACCGTGGTGAGATAGGCTATGAGAGACCTCAGCTCCTTGTCAAACTGCAGGCCGCCAAGCTGTGGGGACCGAGGCAGCTCTCTCAACTCTCCGAGCAGGTTGTGCCAAACACACCGTAAACAGAAGTGACAGGGGGGCAGGGGAAGGTCTCTGAGCAGGAGGGTTCCAGTTAGACCGTTCACTGCAGGTTCAACTGACTTACACCTCAAAAACCCCCTTATCTTCCCAGCCCCACCACAAAACGCACTTTCTCCCTGTGTGTGCTAATCCAAGGTCTCCCCGAGCCGGGCACTGGCCGTGGCAGAGCTGCTTTGAGGCTCGTTTGCCTCTGCCCTGCCCCATTCCCTGGAGAGAAATGAGGGTTTCAGGGCAGAAGGTTTGCAGCCCAGCCCAGCCCAGGGACTCTAGAGGGTACAGGACAGTGTTTGGCTTACCCTGCTGAAGGTGGATTTGAGCAGCACTTTCTCCAGCTCGATGGCTATGAGACTGGTCATGAGACCGGTGAGGGTATCGTAAATCACCGGAGACAGCCCAGCCTGGAAGCAGAAACCTGTGTCATTCTTGCCAGGAACAACTGTGCCCGGGTCCACAAAAAACAACCCTATGACGGCTTTCAAATCAAGACCTGTCACTTGCACACTCGGCGAGTGGAAAGGGCTGGCAAAAGCGGATCCAGGAATGCAGGGCCTGCAAGCAGGCTTTGAGAATTGCAGGAGAAAGGGGGTGATTGATCTCTAAGAGCCCTGCGAGACACCGGAGGACGTCTGTCTGCTGTTCCCCTGAACCGCTGGGAGATGCCGCGCGGAGGTCTGGCTGTCACGTCCCTCTCGCTCACCTTGAACTCTGTCATCTGCTGTTCCAGATTGACGATGAACTGCTGGACCCAAGGATCGTTAGCTTCATAGTCGCTGAACTCTTCCTGACATTGAAACACAACAAGGGTTGTTTATGTGGCCTTGCCCTAAACAGCAGCAAATGGCCTGGGGGACAGGGAAGGACCCTTCCCATTTCCTCAAGCTCCTCTCCAGCCAAACGCCCCGGTCCAGGCTCGGATGCAGAGCAAGGTCTGGGTTATTTTACTGTTCCTTCGTGCCAGGGAAAGAGGGGAGAAGGGAGGGGAATGAGAGAGCGGCTGCTCTGCGCTGCTGCGTAGAGGATGGAGGGTGCAGAAGTATGGCTGGAAGCGGAGAATGCTGAGCCTTACCTCCTCGATGTTGTGGGAGACAGAGAGGAAGAGGTTGATCCAGGGCTTCACCTGGGGTTTGATGGCTGTGCTGTTCAGCTCGTTGAGACCTTCCTGGGGGGGGGACAGAAAGAGGACAGGAGAGTGACCGAGCACAACACAAACCCTTTACAACCAGGCTGTCTTGATGCTGCCTCACGCCCTCACTGCAAGCCAGGGAAACCGACCCACTGACTTGCACAGGAAACTGAACCCAGGGGTCCCAGATCCCACCCTCTTCCATTGCTGGAGGGCTCCGAGGACACCACAACAACAAAAGAGGAAAGAGGTTGGCGCAGAAGTCGCTGTTGGGCTGACTTGCAGCCTGGTCCGAGGGTCTCGTGCTTGCCCAGCCCTCCCTGCACAGCTCCAGAGGTTTCCTGGCAGGAGAGAGGCGCTCGGTTCACGTCCCCCCAGGGGAGGGAAGGATGCAAACACCAGTCTTTCCGCTCGGTGCCAGCCAGGAGGACACCGTGAGGGGACTCAGCCGGTGCCTCCCACCTCCAGTGCGGCTTAGCTCAGTCGGAGAAGCTAAAAAGAGGATAAAAGCTGTAACCACAGTTAGTTCCCTGAATTAATCATAACCCCAGCACACGCCGTCTCCCCGGAGCAGCGGGTTGCCAGCAAAGGCTGTTCTGTCCGCTCCGACGCTGGAGAGCTCTCTGAAGGCCCTCTCCTGCCAACCACCCCCGTTCGCCTCTGCAAGATGTCAAAAAAGCTCACCCAGCGTGAAACCATTCAGGTACCAATACTGCCTGGCGTTTGATGAAAGTTTTTAACGAAAACTGGCATTTCTGAGCAGGCCCTGCTGGCAATTGCCCTTTTCCAAGGCAAATTCAACGTGCGTGTGACTCAGGCAGCGCAGGAGCTTGCTGCTCAGCCTCTCGATTGCTTTGCAGGCAGTTTTAATGCTGCGCTAGCGCGAGGCTGGAGAGTTTTACGCCTTCCTGATGAGCTCTTTGGTTTCGATGCTGACCGCAAGCCTCAAGGGGGTTTGCCGGCACTACCGCTCTGAAGGCACCTGACTGCAGCGAGCCGCAAAGCCAACCGTCAAATGGTCTGGCCCCTCGGTGGAGTATAAAGTTGATGGCAAACCTGATTTGAACTATTCGGGTTAGTTTGGCTTCCTTCTGCAGCAGGTATCAGGTCTTCCTGCTTCCCTCCCTGCCAGAGGCCGCTGTGAAATTTTAGGGCAACAGGCCCCAGAACGCTACACGAGAGTGGATTTTTGCCAGAGAGCCTTCTCCTCCCTGCCGGGGAGTACTTTCGTTTGGGAAAGGAGGAGAAACCTGAGAGAAGCGCAGCCCTTCTCCACTTTCAGCATTACCTAATGAGGCTCTGGACAACCTGACAACGTGCTGCGCCACGAGGGAGAACGGAGGAGATGGAAAGGCTATTAATATTTCTTCTCCTGAAAATGCTGGAGCAACTACGACTCTGTGCTGAGTGAGGACAAACGGAGCAACATCCCTTCTGGCTCTGCAGCTGCTTCCAGTGTTTTTGACACAGCCGCCAGCCGGTGCGGCTGTGCAAACGGGCTGGAGCTGTTTCCGTGCCTCAAAGGTGAGTGATTTGCTCCCTCCAGCACTTTTAGAGCCAGACGTGGCCCAGGGCTCGGGCTGAAGTGACTCCTGCCCGAGCTGGCCCTGAAGCCACCAGCCAGCCAGCGCTGGAGACCAGCAGTAATTCAGCAAGACGCTCACCTGCAGGAGGTCACGGAATTTGTTGGAGACGGCGGCCATATCCGAGAGGCAGCTGTCAATCTTGGCCTGCGCTTGCTCGCCCCCGAAGCCTTGGCTCAGCAGTTTGCTGCAGTCACTCTGCAGGAGAGAGAGATCCACCAGCAAGTCGCAAATTAATGAGGCGGGCTGTTTCTACCCCTTCCCGTTGCTGAGCTCTGGCTGCCCACCAGCACGCCGGCAGGCACCAAGCTGGTGCCCCCGTGAAGACAGAGGCTGCTGGCTCCAGCTGGAGAAGAGGACAGCAAGGAAGGAAGCCAAGGGCTATCTAAGCTTGGAACCAGAAAACCACAACTCCTCCACGATGCACGTTTTATTCCACTGGCTCCAAGTCTGTGCCAGGTTGGACAAACTGGAGGAACTGGCATTTCCAGCTCCTACTGATGTATCAGCCGGAAATTGCTCTGCCAGCTCAAAATTGCTTTCCTAAGGCTGGAGGGCAAAGATCTCAGGAATTTGGGCATACTGGAAGTCCAGGTGGTTTATTTGACCACCCCCCCCAGGAGAGGATATTACAAATTTGATTATGGAAAAACCAGTAAAGAATCCAGACCGTACCTCCAAAGTCTTCTTCAGGGTCATGATGTTTTCACTGCAGACTTCCACGTTGTTTAAGGTCACCTGGAAAAAAAACAACAAAACAAACCCCATGTGGAATTCATTGGAATTTCCCAGCACCTCAGCTCCAAGTCCTTATGTTTTCTCCTGGTAGTTCACACTACAGGCTGAAATGCAAATATTTAAGGGGACAGAGGTGCTGCTGTGTGATCAAAGTCCTGCAGATTCATGGAGCTGCCTGAAGCTGACCTACAGTAACGGAGCGCATGTGCTGAACCTGCAGCTAGTACAAAGCCTGCCTTAGTTTATTCCACTTCTTTTCCTTCTCATTCTGCCCACAATGCTGCGGCGAAGCCCCAGTTGTGGGTCACTGGTGGAAAAGAGGATACACCTCCAACTTTCTGTGACTGTGTCATGAAGAACAACGGACCGGGAGCGGCTGGAGGTGACGGTTTATACACTGTGTCCAGAGAAGGAGAGGAGGCAGGGAGGCATTCGTACCTCGGCAGGAGGAATCGGCACCCCTCCTGCCAGATGAGTGTCTGTTCTTCACCGAACAGACTGTTCTCGACCTGCTGAAGCTGAACTAAATGTCAGTATAAGGCAGGGGTTTGCGCAGATAGGGAAATGCGGCAAGCTGACAGGCGAATGAGGAATTCCACCGGGAGAACTGACATTTTAAGCACTTTGCTTCAAAAAAATGCAGGAACCTGTAACCAAGAATTTAATGAAATGGAAGAGCTCGGTCCCTCCTGCTGCCTTTGTTGCCTTCTCTCCTCATACAGTGAAAGTCCCAAAGAGCCTCTTCAGCACTGGGTGCTCGCAGCAACTTACAGAGAGGGAGAAGAGTCACGGTGAGCCAGCCCGTCCAGCGCTCTCAGCCTTCATACTCTGCTCTCAGGTCTGCTCAAACTGCGGGGCTGGCTGAGAGGAGAGAGCAGACCCAGAGCTGCTCTCCCAGCGAGATCTCCTCCACGCTGCAAGGTCTATACAGCATCCCCCCATGGGGAAGGATGTGCTGTGTTGCAGAAGACAGGAGTGACGGCCCTTCAAATGCTCTCCAAAGGGTCTCTAACGCTCACTGCCTTCTTCTGGCCTGCTCGAGCAGCAGAGAGTTGCAGCAGGAGGATCCTGCAGGCCACGCAGAGCAGACAACCCTGCTCTAATGGAAACTCTCCCATCTGGTGAGAATGAAGGAGCCCAGAGCTTGGGCCAGAAAACTGTCTCATCCAGAGGAAGGTGCGGATGAGACACTCTCCCACCACCTTTGTGCAGAGCCTGCGAAGAACTGGATTGATGGACATCTCAAAAGAGCACAGACTCTCCCCCAGCCTGGAGGGAATCATCACTGCAGCAGTCACAGGATCATACTTGGACAGGCCTGGTGTGGAAGCTCTACAAACATGAGGTGAGGCAGAAGCATCTGTCAGTCAGCAAAAGTCAGGTTTTCAGGCTCTCTGAACACGTGATAGTCACACCACTCCTGTTCCCAAGAGCTCCCCGTTGTCTTTCCCCTCACCCCAACTCCTTCTATGCCAGACCAGCCACCAAACCCACCAGAAAGGACTGCTTGGCCTCGTCGGTGCTTTCAATGCCTTTGGTATCGAACTTGCCCTGCTGCAGGCTGCTGTGCATGATGTTCACGGCACTGGTCACCCCTCTCTGGAAGTCCTGGAAGGTCGTGGCCGGAAAGCCCTGCTTCAGTTTGTTGTACAGAACCTCCCTAGGGGCAAGCAGAACACACCAGGGCTTAGAGCAAATACCACAAGCCACAGCAGAGCTGTGCTCTGCGACAAGGGACAGCACTCTGGCCGAGCTGTGACCTGAACAAGGTAAGCGGAACGTCACAAGGACAAAGGAGGGCTGGCAGATATCTCCTGACAGCATCTGAAGGACACAAGGCTGAAACTAAAACACAACCACTCCGTTTCTGAGCTTTCCCCCAAATCCTGCCTGTGGCTGGCTGCTGTCTTCAGTCACAGTTCCCCACTCCCACGCTGGGATGAAAAACCTGAGCAGGACAATTTCTGCAGGATCATCCCACGTTCAAGTTACTGATCGACCTCACAGGCAACACAGAGAACAATTCGGGGTGACTGTGTGTCATCAAGCAGGGTAGGACTCCAATGCTACGTGGTGACTTGGTCTCATAGGGATTTTGGGCCATGAGGTTCCTTTTTTTTGATTGTCCTACAGGTGACCACCACTACTGTGAGAAAAGCATACCCAGCTCCAGCTTCCCACACCACACCTCATGCTGCTTCCTACCAGCATCTTCCACGGAGACGACAAACCAGAGGTGAAGAACACAAGGAAGACCATCTGACAGCAAACACCGATTGCAAAACATGAAGTGGAGGCAAGTTGCAACGAACCTGGTATATTTTCATTACCTGAAGTCAGACTCCAGCTCGGTGGTGGAGTGGTTGATCATGGCACAGAGACAGTCTATGCTGGAGCTGGACAGAGCACGCCCAATGCACTTCTTCACGATATAAAACACGTCATCCACCATGCTGGAGGTGAGCTGGCCCTTCTCGTAGCTGTCCATGGCAACAGCCTGCAAAGAAAGCTGTCTCAGTGCCCTGAGCTCAGCGAGCAAAAGCGTCCTCCCCGAGCAGCGCTGGGAGACCAGACTGCCCATTTCACCCCGAGCTGAACTGCGCCATGTGGGAGCTGCCACCACTCATCCTAGTTCTCAGTAGCCCGTAGACCTGGAAGATATGGCTCTGGAAGATACTCAGGGGTATGTTTGCAGTCAAAGTTCAGAAACAACCACTTGCTTTTCAAGGCCAAGGGAAACAAAACGCCTTCCCAATAACCGCAGACCTGGTGTGTACTCATCTCCCTCCCTAGAGATGCTCAGCAGAGGACTGTGAGGCACACGCAGAGGTCTCAGCCACTGGCAGAGAGTGCAGGAAGCAGTCCGAGCCCTACCTTGTTGACAGTCTCCCTCATGAAGTATTCCTCCATGGTGATGTAGTAGCCAATGAGCTCTTGCATGGTGCGGCTCAGCAGACAGTTGTTGAGGAGCTTGTCCAGGTATTTCTGATGCTCTACAAAAAACAAGAGAGAGCCATCAGCGGGGACCAAGCGCCAGAAAGCAGTTTCACCTAATCCCCTTGCTGCCCGTCTCACGAGCACCTAACAGACACACGCCTGCAAAGCCCAGCCTGGAATAAATCACGGGCCTCAACCGTGGAGCTGATACTGCTAAGCTGACTTTTGCAGGTGACAGAAGTGATTTCCAGAGCTCTGTGCAGTACCCAAAACACCGAGCCTGTTTTCCCCGTGGTCTCCACCTTTAGGATCTGTACCTGCAGATCAAAGGGGCCTCCCTCTTATCAGGGACCTTGTTTATTATGCTCTGCAGTCATCCTAAGATTGGTTTCTCTGTTAGAGGGAACCACCAGTGCTGAAGACAGACTTCAGGAGGCCAGGCTACATGATTGTGTTACAGAGAGTGCTCCCTAAGTGCCTTTGCAGATCCCGTATCCCTCTGCTCTGCCACTAACTCAGGGGCATCTCCGCTTCTGGCTGCAAGGAGCAGAGCACCTGCGAGTATTGGTATTCGAGGTGTTACCTTGCTTCACCTCCTCTGAGGCCACCGAGTCCCCCACCTCAAAATCGGATATTATTCGTCTCTTGATGAACCTCAAGTAAAGCTCACTGCGGGCGTTCATCAGGGTGACTTCTGTTAAAATAGGGTCAAGTTCCCTAGAAGGAACACAGCAAGAATAAAGGTAGCAAAACCACAAAAGGAGAGGCACTAATTTAACTCAGTTAAGCAGTGTGTTCTCTTTTGTCTTACTATGAGGTCAATACTGTCCCATCCGTGCCACCGAGTGGCAAAGCTCAGCAGAATAACCGCTATGTGCAAAGACTGCACATACAATCAAAACATCCTGGAAAAAATCATTATAGAGAAGCTTTTTTTTTCCCCTCGTGGACGTGAGAACAACCACATTAAAATCGTGGCTGTAAGTGCTGCAAGACTTTAAGCAATGTGATATAACTTCAGAATTAGCCCTGTTTTGAGAGGGCGGTTGGGTTAGAGACCTCTGGCAGTCCTCAGTTTTGCTACGATTCTGTAAGCCCTACTGGGACAGTGCGAGAAATGCCTGGTCCCTGCCACCTCCTCCACCTCTTGTGCACAGATTCATGTGTTTCTCTATAAATGATGAGGAATCTGTTTATGCTCAACAGCTCGGGAAACGTGAGACCAAAAAAGCATGTGACAATGCAGAACACAGTGTTCGTATCGGAGATGACTATGGAAAAAAAAGACCGTCACATCGTCAGCTTTTTCATCGGTGTGCACAAAAGAACTTCACAAATCCTGCTCAAAGCCTCACAACACACAAGTGGGACAAGGAACCATCATCTTTATTTTATGGATGAAAGAGCAGAAGCTCAGAAAACCTGAGATACATGCACGGTTACTCAGAGCAAACAGTAAGTGGATTTTGATATTTATGCTGAAAGAATTGGCCATGCAGGCTCACAGACAGATCTTGCTTGGGGTATGTCAGTTTTCTTTCAAGGCGTGTTTAGAAGTCAGGCAATGCCAGAAGGGCTGAGTGCTTTCAAATGGCCTTACTTTAGGGCTATACAAATACTTAAGATAAAAAGGAGGGGGATTGAAAGCACTTTGGCTCATTAGCCAAGAAATTGATGTTACAGAGTCGCTGCAGCAGCAGTACGGATTAAATAGGACCCAAAGATTTATTCCCGATTCTGTCACAAGTTATCTACCCAGGGAGCTGCTCCATTTCGTGGGCTCCGAGGACCGTACTCCATCCGTCAATAGGCGGTGAGCACGGGCAATTAAAGTCTCAGTCCTTCGTGTGCAGTGATATTGTCAGCCCTCCAGCAATGTTTAGGGCCAAGGCTTAAAAGTACAGAGTAAGCAAAATAAAGCACCACCACAGAAGCTGCCTTTATAAAAGGGCAGCGAAGGGCACCTAACAATTAGATTTTATGCTTTAGTAGTCACAAACCATCTGGAAGACCAAAAGAGTTATCTAAATGCTAAGTAGCATTAACAACAGCTCAAGAGTGGAAGGTTAGAGAGCAGAAAGAGGGTTTGTTTGTACCTTGGTTCAATCTTCTCTGCAGAAGAACTTCTCATCATGCTATTCTGAACTTGCTGGAACTGCAATCACAAAAAAAAAGGGGGAGTCATCAAAGTCTTTGCTGATGACTTGGAGTTAACAGCCGCTTCTCGTGCTGTAGCCTAAGGAGGTGCTTACTCAGGCAGGGCGAGAGGTAAGCTTTGCAGGAAGCAGAGCTAGAGAAGGGAACTGCATCAGTTCACCTCCTCCTCCAAGAGGGAGCTCAGCCTGCAGGAAGGGCAGTGGGATGGGAACTCCAACAGAGACACCAAGGTATGTGACCATGAGATGGTCACAGCAGCCCTGCATCCACCAGACAGGAGCAGGAACAAGCCAGATGGGAAGACGGACTGAAAGCACCCTACGGACCTGCAGAGCAAAGCATCCCACGGCCAGGGTCCGTTTGCCAGGCTCCCAGTGAATCACTCTGCAGCAGAAGGGAGAGCTACAGGCTGAACCCCTTCAGTCGTCAGCACAAATATGGAGCAAAGCAAGGTTTCTCTCAATACACAAGGTCAAACTTTGTCACTGCTATGGCAGTCGGAGCCCCATGGAGCTGGATGGAGGCTGCAGTTGGCTGCGTCAAGCAGCATCACACCCCTCTTACCTGCCTGTGATAGTCCCTCTCTTTGATGAACTTGTCCACCACTTTCTCCACCTGCCGGTCACACTCCACTTGCAGGTGTTTGATGAGGGTGTAGAGCCTCCCTGGCCCATAGTAGGTCTCCACAATGGGTTGGTGGGTCTCCACAACGCGAGCAATCCCTGCAGAGGAAGAGGGGGAGCTCAAGAGAGAGACTCAAGCAGGAGTTTCCATCCAGTCTGGACCCACAGCAGAGCTATACCGGCCCACAGCCTGGACCTAACAAGCATCACTCACTCCCCAGATAAAGTGAGTCCCTCAGGCCACTCTCTAGTGCCTCACTGGAGGCCTGTCACCACCACCCCTTGTTCCATGGCATCTTCTCTCTGCATATGCCACCTTCCATCCTCTCCCCAGTTTATTGCAAGGCTGCAGTGCAAATCTCCCGGAGTAGAAGCCATCTCTCTTCCTAAAGAGAGCTCCTGCCATGCCTTGTGTGTCAGCTGCCCTCCTGGCCAGCAAGATACAAGGTATGAAGGTATGAATCTTCCACAGGAGAAAGCTGCATGAGCTAAACCTGGCTGGGAACTGCCGTTCAAATCAGTCTCAGCTTTCAGCACCTAACAGGTTACAGGAGAAGAGCAGGAAAATCATCCTCTGCTCTTACCTGTCACACCGATGCTCAAGAGAGCAAGTGTCAGTGAAGGCAGGACCTCCTTGGAGAAAAAAGCCCATCTCCAAGGACATCTCTCTCCAAGATTGTTTTCTTCTCAGAAAGTCTCTACTCCGGGTTAGCAACGCTCCCCTGCTTTTGACACTAGTGCCAAGAAAGCCTCAGCAGCTCTAAGGACCTTCACTAGCAGCAAGGGTGCCAGGCTGGGAGAGCGACTTGGCACTGGTGCAGCCTGGAATGATAGCAGCCTTAATAGAAAAGGCAGTTAATCACCCTGGGATCTCAATTACTGTCTTTGGCGACATTCCCACAGAGCATTCATATTCCCTTCTCTCCTTTGCCTCTCTGATTTTTTTCCCTGGTCCTCCTTGAAGAGCTAGGCCTGGGGGCATCAACAGCTGCTCAGTCTTAAGGGATCTGATTTGTTTGTCTGGAGAGCTGCTTGTCTGAAAAACCCTTCAGGGAATGCCCATTTGTTTTGAGGATGCAGAGAACAGGAAGAGTCTCACTCCTGGAGGAAGCCAACAAACCCTTTGCTAACTCGCTTTGTGTACGTAGGAAAGCTTGCTTATTGTAACGCCCTCTCCTGGCTAGGAAAAAGTCTATTAGTTGTGTCCCTGTCCCTCTAGCGTGACATTCCCATAGCTCAAAGGGGAAGGGAAACATTTTGTGATGTCCTGGAATGAGAATTAAAAGCATTTAAACTGACGGACAATCTCATCACGGACTGTTTTCAATCCACCAGCGAAGAAAGGAAGATTACCTTCGAAGAGGAGCGTCAGGGTGTCCGCAAAGATGACAGCAGCTCGACGGTCACTCATGTCTGTCCCCATCACCAGCTGCAGGTTCTCCTCTGCTTTGTTGGCCACCTGCATGACAACAGGGCCAGTCAGCTGGTAACAAAGACACTCTTCATCCCATGGGGTGGACCTCTGTCACCTGCCCTATAGATCCCCAGGCTTTTATTGGCATTCCCATTGCTAGAGGTATTGCTGCTGTTTGAACAGGGATCCTTTCCTCTCTTGTGGAACACTCAAGGATAAAGGAAAGGCAGGAGCTTGTTCTTCTCTTTCCAGGCTCCCTTGTATGAATTTTAAGCAAGGACAACGAGCAAGACACAGAAGGAGAAGCCAGGCAGCCAGTGGGATCTGTATTCAGACACCAGAAAGACCATCCCAGGGTGCAAAACACAGGGAGAAAGATGAATGGACGCCAGCGCTGGTTTCTAAGATTAACAAGCCAGAGCCAAATCCCCTTCCGCAACATCTGTTGACAGAGACTGGGTTTTGCCTTCCCCTAGGAGACCGGAGAGTATGTTTCACAGAACCTGTTACCTGCTTGCAGAGGTACTCTGAGAACTTGCTCAGCCCCTCCTCATGTAAGCCTAGCAGAGGAAAGATCTTGAAGAACCGTTCCACCTGGGGCAGATCTCCCTGCTTCATAGCTGCATCGAATTTCTCCGTGACAATTGTTTTCAGGCGCTGCTCTGCTTCCTGCAGGAGCTTCAGGTTGGCATCAATTATGCCCCCTGGTCAAAAGGACAGAAAAGAAACGGAAAAGTGACAGCACAATGTTAGTACCGTATCAAGGGCAACATTTTTTTCTAGCAGAGAGACCAACACTGTGCAGCCCTAGGGTAGAGAAGGCAGAAGGCACACTGGAATTTCCCTACAGGCAAAGGTACGTGTGTGATGTACACACAGCTAATGTCGTGGTCTTGCACAGAGGATGTGAACACATCAACCAGGACATTTCTTTTAGGAATCAGGCAACTTACTCCTTCATTTCCAGTTGCTCTGCTTGGTAGCACACCATAACACTGCAACAGTTCTCCCTGACAGAGCCTTCTCCCTCACTTCTTTTGTCCTGCACATTCTGTTCTTCACCTAGTCAGCGCCTGAAATGCTATTAAAGCCGTGTGCCAGGAAGTCTCCTTTCAAATAACGATAATTCAAACCTAACAATGCTTCAAAAACGTCCACCTCTATGTTACTCTATAACACACTAAGATCTTTGGCTAGCATTAGCTCTTCTGCTTTATCTACTGAGTTGAGGCTATCTGTCATGGGAAATCATGCGGCCTCTAGTTATCAACTGGAAAGGTGACTTATCAGGTTCTCCTCACAAACAGTACTTACCTTCCTTGCCCTGACGACTGAGCTCGATCACTGATTTGTCCAGAGACAGATAGCGATGGATATGGGCTGCTGCTTGTTCATAATCCTCATTTCGCAGGGCTGTTTGAACTCCATCCATGCAGAACTTCAGGTCAAGGATGTCGTCAGCTCTCTGAATGGCCTGATAGAGCCGATTCTGCAAGAAAAGCAACGAGTCAGGCTTTCTGCTGCGGGCTAGACGAGGGAAAGAGAATTACGAGGACAAGACAGCATGGGGGGAAAAAGAAGGAAGAAACAGACTGAAGTGATACTTCTCTACATGATAAACAACTATGTAAGCAGAAACCCCAACCCACTTAAAAAATCATAAAATCAATGACTCCAAAAGATGAATAGCCTTTACCTGTCAAAACCCAGACTGAACTCAGAGGCCGTACTCCACTTTGTCAAACAGGCAGAGACCAGAGACACAACCACACATCATCTGTTTTGATTTAAGCAGTTGTGCTGGGCCCTGGGACTTGACGCCGTTTAGCCTACCTCTGTACAAAGAATATGACAATCCGGATCCCTGACCACCCTTGGGTGACAATGACCATCTCCACTGTCCTCAGAGCTGCAATAGCTGATAGAAGAGCACTAACGAATACTAACCTCAGCTTATTCACCATACTCTACCGGGAGCTGCATGGACAGAAGGGGATGCTGGAGAGCCAGGCACCATATGGCAAATCTTTACGCATTATTTACTCTTGTACGCTGCAATATCCAGGAGCCCAGCAAGATACCTTTACCTAGCACCACTAGAAAATGCTAAAACAAAGCATGAAGCAGTTTCCAGCCCGCTGAAGAAAAGAGCACGTTTCTCTCATCATGCTGCGAGCACACGAGCAGACAGAACATGGCTTGGTGGTGACAAGTCCCACACACCCCCTCGGTCCAGTCACCTTGGCAAGGTCGAGCTGGCGGACTTTACTGCTGACGTTCTCAGCCAGGTTGCAGGTGAAGGTGATCATCCCTGCCAACTGCTGGGCATCCCCCTCGATCAGCTGCAAATTAGGGCTGGAAACACAAAGGAATTGAACATGAGATGCAAATATTAAGTAGTCAGATGGTCTGCAACAGCAGGATGGCTCTTCTGCCAAACCCAATTGTTCCTGTCAGCAACGGTAGCTCTCATTTCATGCCTCTCCTACAGCAGCAAAGCATCAAAATCAAACAGACAGCTTTGGAGGAGGCTGCACAGACAGACTAACAACTGTCTTGCTACCAGACAGGGCACGAATGAGCCATCGAGGCTTTAAGATACACCTCACTTCTGAAGTGGAAGATGAAGTCTGTGAACTTGCGCTCCAAGCTTCTACTAGACATGAGGCCACTTACGATGACTTTCCAGACTGCCTGCACAAGCTCACCATGAAGAGGAAGGTAATATTTGTCCATCCCTGTAAAGAGCCCGACGCATGACCTCTGATCCAAGTATCGATGCTGAAACCTAACGATATCTGGGGTGAGAACTTCAAAGAACTGCTCATCCTACGCCAAAATGGGTTGGTTACTGTAAAGGTGTTCCCTCTGTTAGTGCCTGGATGAGGTTTCTCCCTACCACAAACTGATTGAAAGTCCGACATTTTCTGAGAAGGAACATGCTTCCCTCACAACACCTAAACCAAATTTTCCTGTCATGCAGTAAGCAGGGAGGTACTGAACAGTGCACAGAAGCAGAATGAAGGGGAGAGGGTGGGGATCACTAACCCCATGCGATGAAGTGCAACCATCTTGTTCTCTATAGTGCTTTGCTGTTCCAAGAGGGCATCCAGCTCTTCCTGCACGACTTTCTGAAAGAAAAGTTCAAAGAAAATCTTGTGTGACTTCAGTTCTCCTCCAGGCCAGCAACTTATCACAGACTCTGCACCCAAATCAAGCACATGCAGCTAAAAAGGTATAGCGCTTCCTTGTCATATGACAAGTAAATCCTTCCTAAGCTCCCATTTTAATCCAGTAAATATTTATATTTGTGCCATTCCAAAGCACAGAATTATAAGATGGTTTAGATTGGAAGCAACTGNAGAGGGGCAGAATCCCCCCCTCGCCCCCCTGCCCACGCTGGGGGGACGCAGCCCGGGCTGTGAGGGGGGTCTGGGTTGCTAGTGCATGTTACCGGGTTGTGTTGAGCTTCTCATCCACCAACACCCCCAAGTCCTTCTCCTCAGGGCTGCTCCCAACCCATCCTCCACCCAGCCTGGATTTGTGCCTGGGTTTGCCCCGCCCCATGTACAGGACGCTGCACTTGGCCTTGTTCACCTTCATGAGGCTGGCACAGCCCCACCTCTCCAGCCTGTCCAGGTCCCTCTGGATGGCATCCCTCCCCTCCAGCCTGCCGACCGCATCACTTAAGCAAACCTCATGACACAACTCGAGTCAGGCACCCACAAACTCCTCTCCTGGCCGAGCTTCCAGCGCAGGAGGAACCAGAGTCCGCTCACGATTCCGGGACACTAGTGCGACGGAGCCGACACCGTCCCCCCGCCGGGCCCGAGCCCGTAATTAACGTCTCTGTACAGGATCGGGACTACGGGAACTGTGACAACGAGGCGCCCGCTCTCCTTGTCACCACAGCACGGCCCGGAGGGGGCTGGAGCAGCGAACACCCTCCGCGGCGCCGCGTCCCGCACCTCGCACCGCCTCACGGGCCGGGCCCCCACACACCTCCTCCTCACACAGCCGGCTGTAGGCCGCCTCCAGGTCCGTCAGGTCGGTGAGCGACTGAATCCGCTCCATGGAGAGGGCGGAGGCGGCCGAACCACCGCCTTCCGCCCGCGGGCCCGGCGCCGTGGCCGCCGCCATCTTGGCATCCAGCTGACACGGCGTCCACCGCCGTCAGGCCCATCGGGGATGCCCATTCTGATGCCTGTACGCTTGCGGCCGCTCGGCTCTGCCTGACGACGCGGGGAACTCACGCTCCCCCGGTGCTCTACGCTAAAATGCGTTCGGATGTTTTTTTAACGGAGGTTCTTTGTGCGGGGAGCGGCTGCCATCGCCCCCTGATCATTCAGGCGCTGCTGTGGGCAGCCCCTCTTTTCACGAAGCGCGGGCGCGCCGGCGCTGGCAGAAGGCCCCCGCGAAGAGGCGTGGGGCTCATGGCGGAGCGGGCTGGCGGCGCGCCGGCCTAGGCAGGAGCAGCATCCGCCGCCATCTGTTGCCATCCGCCCGGTAAGAGCGGCCCCGCCGCGCCGTGCCCGTCCGGCGGTGACCCCTCGGCTGGGGAGGCGCGGGGCGGGCCGCCATTTTGGTGGGGGGAGCGGCCGCGGGCCCCTCGGGGCCTGGTCTGGTGAGGGGGGCGGTCGGGCCGGGCCTTGATCCGGGGCCGGTTCCCGGAGCCTGCGGGCCGGGCCGGGGGAGCTGGGGCTGCCGGCCCTGCGAGGGCCTTGGTAAGGCTCGGGGGCGACTGAGGGCAGGTTGCCCCGGCCTGGGGGGCCGCAGCGGCCTGTGCGCAGCTGGGCTTCCCTCCCGCCTTAGCCCCGGGGGAAGGGCGGGCTCAGGCGCTCTCCCCGAGCCCTTGCGGGTACCTCGGCTCCCGTTTAACGTAACGGTGCAGGGCGGCTCTAGAGGGGTTCCCGAGCTCCGTTTGGTTTCGGAACAATTAAACCCGTAAGAGCAGTAATTAGCTGGGAGCCCTCATCAGTCAGGCGGCGGTGGGGAGCTCAGCTGGCGCTGGGCAGCTTGGTTATCTTTGGGAGAACTTTTTGCCTCTTGGTATTACTAAATACCAAATAATTTTAGCGGGGTGGCAGTCAGTCTTCTAACATAAAAGTGATACAAACGGGTAGTTCTCTCTCTGTGCTGTACGGAAGGCTTTGTTTTTACAAAGTTTGTGGTTTTTTTTTTCTCTCTGCTTGTTGCAGACTCGGTGGAGCTGTGCCAAGGTGAAGCCAACCTGTTGCCACCATGTTCCTCTACAACCTGACGTTGCAGCGAGCCACCGGCATTAGCTATGCCATCCATGGCAATTTCTCAGGTAATCTCCTCCCTTAACGCATTTTGGCTTGAGCTCTTGAGGGCAGCAGGAGAAAAACGTGTTTGTTGTTGACTTAGTTTGGGTGCTTCAGTGGAGCATTTTTTTTCACTGATAATATTGTCGTTTGCTCTTCAGTGTGGTAATTGAGCCGTTAAAACTTGTGGAAAGATCAAGAAAAGTTTGGCTTGATTACCTGTAGGTTTAATTTAGTGTTTTGTCGGCTTTCCTTGTTGGTTAAAAGGTGCTCAAACAATAGTGGCGCCCAGTGTGGTAAGTTAGTTGCTTTGAATTCTTCCATAGGAATTGTAAAACTCCTTGGCGTTTAGTGGGGGGGAAGATTTATCTTCTTGTAATTGCATGTTTATCTTCTTATAGATTAATCGTCTTCTCAAAGTTGTTGTTGCTAACTCTCCTTCATCTTTTGGCTTCTTTAGGAACCAAACAACAAGAAATTGTTGTGTCCCGGGGCAAGATCCTGGAGTTGCTCCGCCCCGATCCCAACACGGGGAAGGTTCACACCCTGCTGACCGTGGAAGTGTTCGGAGTCATTCGCTCCCTTATGGCCTTTAGGCTGACGGGTGGCACCAAAGACTACATCGTCGTGGGCAGCGATTCGGGACGCATTGTTATTCTGGAGTACCAGCCCTCAAAGAACGTGTTTGAGAAGATTCATCAGGAAACCTTTGGCAAGAGTGGATGTCGCAGAATCGTTCCAGGCCAGTACTTGGCCGTAGATCCAAAGGGCCGTGCCGTCATGATCAGTAAGTCAGTCTGTCCGCTTCTTTCCTCATTTTTTTTCCTCCTGTCTTGGGGATAGTTGTTCTGGGGCGAGTTTCTGCCAGGTATAATTGGAAGTGTTTCTTCTCAGGTAGTCTGTTAAGTTATGAGACGTGTCAAGGAGAATGCAGCCATTCAAAATAGTTCCTTCACGCTGATGGAATTGCACAAATGAATTCTAACGTTGGGCTAAAACAATTTGGAAAGAGGCCAGCTTGCTTAGCGGTGCGCAGAGCCATGAAGTGTCGTGTCTGGGAGAGAAGCTGGGATTGCAGGCGTCCATGGTGCAGTGTAATCAGTCAGCTCCCGCAGCCTGAAATGATGTTACGGATTCATGTCTCTTCTCTGAGATGTATCGTGGAGATGACTAGATGCGTTTCTGATCAGGCTTCACGGGTAGAGAAACGCTTGGGTGATTTTTTTATAAGGTTTACTGTGAGGCGCCTTAGTTACTTGGTACGTGAACTGTCTCAGTTTGCCAGAGCCAGCTTTGTGCGATGCTGCTTTCCTGCACGCTGAGAGCGAGGACTTGCAGTGGTAGGTAGTTTAACGGTGCCCCTTTATTTCAGGAATAACAATAAATAATGTTGTTCCATTTCTAAGAAGTCTTATTTTCATGGAGGAGAAGATAGCACAGTTGCAGTTGTGCCATTCATGTTGATAGTTAAGGGTGATAAGAGTTTGTTACGTTGTGGATGTCGTGTATCAAGCAAGAAGACTTTTCTTTTTTAGTTAAAATATTTCTGAGGAAAGGTCTTGCCAAATGGTGGAACATCTGGCTGCTTCTTTCACTTTGTTTTTCCTTCCCTACAGTCTGTCATCTCTCATGTGGTGGAAGGAGTGAGTGGATTTGCCTGTAGCCATTGTAGACTGACCCTTTGCGATACAGCCAGCCAGCCCAATATTCAGTCTTGGGCTTTAAAGAGCGGGAGTTGTCATTTGTGCTTGTGACGCGAAACGTTTAAAATGAGACATTCCAGGTTAATTGGTGGTGCAGAGATCAATACCAATGGCGAACTTCAGCAGAAGTAACGCTGACAGCCTCTTGCAAAATTATATCTCGGCATTGGACTGCAGGTGTCATCAGATTTGATGGCCGGGAGATGTGCTTCAGGTGCTTCTTGTCCTTTCCTTGCAGGTGCGATCGAAAAGCAGAAGCTGGTGTATATCTTGAACAGGGATGCTGCTGCTCGTCTCACCATTTCCTCCCCGCTGGAAGCCCACAAGGCCAATACCTTGGTCTACCACGTGGTGGGAGTCGATGTGGGATTTGAAAACCCGATGTTTGCTTGTCTGGAAATGGATTATGAGGTGAGAAGAACTTGGATCTTCCATTTGCTGTCTTTTGAGCTTTGTTGTTTCTCTTCTGTTCTTAATCTGTGGAGGTGGGGAACGCTGGCTGCTTTTGCGGTCTGAGGCAATTTTCATATGTTGTGAGCTTGCTTACTTTTTGTCTTGCCTTTGGTCAGAATAGGCAAGTTTCTTCTGTCTTGGTGATTCTTCTTAAATTCTTGTTATTCAGCTGCAAATGTGGATATTTTCTTCCTCTGAACCTTTTTTCCTCAGAATCTTCTAGCCAGTCTTCCTTTGGACTTCATTTTAATGTTACTCAAAACTGTTTCCCCATGCCTCAGCTTTGCTCCTCCTGTAATTAATACCTTTCTTGAAAGACACTTTCATGTGTTGTGTTTTAGGAAGCAGACAATGATCCAACAGGAGAAGCAGCAGCCAACACTCAACAGACCTTGACATTTTATGAACTGGACTTGGGTTTGAACCACGTTGTTAGGAAATACAGTGAGCCCTTGGAAGAGCATGGCAACTTCCTTATAACAGGTACTGCCCACTGGGCCACTAAGTCATTTTCCCTGGGATCTACTTGGTTCCAATTCCCCAGGGGTAACAGAATCAATATGCTTTATCTTTTAGGAGTTGTGCCAGTGGTAGTCTGAGCCATCCATATAAATTAGTTGACCTTGGAGTCAGGCAATAAGTGGTGGTTCTCACATGGAAATATGGAAGGATTCACAGATAGAGCAGCGGTTTGAAAGTGCTCCTCGTTTTTTTTATAGATGTATTCTGTATAGTCTCTGGCTGAGAGATGTTAACTGAAATTAGCTGGTAGCAGATGCAAAAGCATGTATTTTTAGAAAACGCATAGGTGCTGTTGTACTCTCTTGCATGGGATTCCAGCAGCTAATACGCGTTCGAAAGGTCAGCACATAAATCCATGGGCTAAAAGCCCACCTGCAGGGATTGGATGCAAAGCCAGCCTAATGCCTTCTCCCTGGGGAAGCGCTGGACCGCTGCAGGCTCTTCTCCAAACTCAGAGAAAGCTGAGCTGGGAGAGCATCCTTGTATGCTTGCCCTGTTGTTGATCTTATGTAGGCAGCTGGCAGACACCAGATATTGGGCTGGATCTGATGACCACTGCTGTTTTCATGATATCTTTTGTTGTGCTGGGATTTCAGTTGAAGCATTTGAAAAAAAAAAATAACCCATACTCTAAAAAATGAAAGATATGTGAGAAAACCATCTGGTGGGTTTTTCAACAGCAAGCAAATGGACCGGTAACCCAAGGGTTGTGTTTAACTGACAAGTTGCTAATGTGGCATTTGGGACATGTCGTGGTTTTCTAGATAAGAATAAGCCAGGAAGGATAAAACATATGAATTTGTCTGAAGTTGCATCCTTCCTTTTTTTTTCCCTCCTGGTCCCCCAGTTCTGTCTGCCCTGTTCTTACACCGACCCAGGAAGCTGTACTCGGTGATTTGTCTTCTCCTTCGATAAGAGTAGATTTACATATGCAGGGTGATACAGAGCAATGGAAACGATGTTGCTTTTAAGAAAACCAAAATAAATGTTCTGCAGTCAGTCAGATCTGTAGTAAGGGGTTTTTTTCATAATGTTTCTTTTTTGTGTTTCAGTTCCTGGTGGTTCTGATGGACCTAGCGGGGTGCTGATCTGTTCTGAAAACTATATTACTTACAAAAACTTTGGTGACCAACCTGATATCAGATGCCCAATTCCCAGGAGACGGGTGAGAATTTGGGGATTCCTGCTTTTTCTTTTTTTTTTTAGTAAAGATTATCTTTGTCAATCCTAAATGCATGCTTGGTATCTGCCTTTTGAGGTTAAAGGCATCAGAGAGGTTTTGCAGTAAGGAAAAAGCAGTTAAAAGTATTTTGAGCTATCATCTACCTTCCTGGCTGCCTGTATTATTGGGAGGGAAGATGGGGTGGGTGTAGCCTGAGGTGATGAGTTTGCTTCATGTCTCTTCTCTGAGATTTATGCTGGAGATACTCCAAAGACTCTGATCAGGCACCACGGTGACAGCGCCGTCAGAGTAAGATAGCATTACTCGAGGGGGTGAGTGATGGCCACCATCGTGTGCGCAGGTGAATTCGACAGCTGCTCTCTTACATCTAAGGCTGCTTCCCCCTCCTTTGCTGTAGTAGGTTGTGCTGAGCTTTGACAGTGCTTTGAACACCTGCCAAGGTTCAGATGCTCAAAAACGGCTGCATGTGGATTGCGGCCTTTTCCTCTGTGTTTGGCTTTGATATGTGAGAGAGTTTTCTAGGGAAGAGGGCCAAAAAAGATAGGAGAAGGGGTGGTTAGGCAGAATGTCTTAGAAATATATTTCCTTCTGGGGCAGAGATGTACCAAGGGTAACTACAGGTGTAACAGCGGGGATGCGCTTTGTGTTGAAAGCCTGCTCTCATATTGTCAGCCCTTAAGGCACCAGTGAAATGGAAATAATTCAGTCAGTGAAATCACATTTGCACGTGCTGGGTAATTTTTTCCACCACCGACCTCTGCTTTCTTCCGTGGCAGAATGACCTGGATGACCCAGAGCGAGGTATGATTTTTGTCTGCTCTGCTACACATAAGACCAAGTCCATGTTCTTCTTCCTGGCCCAGACAGAGCAGGGAGACATCTTCAAAATTACTCTGGAGACTGATGAAGACATGGTAAGCATCACGTGAAGAACAACAAAAGCATTCGTGGAGAAGAGTCCTTAGTTATTTTGCCTGATTCTCTAAAGTCATAAATACTTAATAGTGTGGTTTTAGCTGTGGGGTGGCCTGTGTTCCACGTGATTTGTAATAGTTATACCCACAGTTGTAATTGGTGTTTACTCATACAGAGATGCAGCACAAGGTTTGCAAAATCCTGTGAGAATTACGCCGCAGAGTCACTTGGGCATATTTAGATGTTCTGCGGGCAGTCCTTTCTTCAAAAGATGTACTGTAAAGCGTGGTCCGTGAACCTGCTAGAGGGTATTCCAGAAACTAATTCTGGGGAACTCAGTTTCTCTTAATCACACTAGGTGCTCTGTTTCACCTCTTTAATTGGATATTTACATGCTACAATCAATCCTTTTGCAAATTGAGGTGAGTGCCTTGGTAGAGCTGGTCCCTGAGTTGAAATACTGAGCTCAAAGTGGCTTGCTGCTGCTTGTCCTGGTATTTTGCAATGAAAACATCTCTGCTCCAGTGACTCAGTTGGGGTTTTTGAGTAACTGTTGAATGTTAGTTCCTCCTTCATCTACGTGTGTGGAATTTGGTACAAGGGGTAAGACGTTTGAGGCATCTCGGGTGTCTTAAGATTGTTCTTGGATGTTTCACCCAGAGCTATTGTGACCATATCAAACGTAGAAATTCCCTCAGGATGGTTGATTTTTCACGTGTTGGGGAACACTGATGTTAAGTGGAGCAAATTTCTTTCTTTTAGACAACTTCTTCACGGCTGTCTTTTTCCAAACTGACTTTTAACAAAGCCAGAAAGTCTAAGAATAAAACAGGCAGCCTGACGTGTCTGTTCAAAATAGCGTGCTGCATTTTGTGATTTATCATCTTCTGCCCCACACTACTGATGTGGTTAAGCCTGGCCCACTCTTGCTTCCTTTCTGTAAAGAGGGTAGCTAGGCAGCTTTTTTTTATTAAATCACACATGTGTAGCTGTAGTGCTTTTCTATCAGTCTCGTCTTCCTCTGCTCTCAGGTAACGGAGATTCGACTGAAGTACTTTGACACAGTTCCTGTCGCTGCTGCCATGTGCGTGCTGAAGACGGGGTTTCTCTTTGTGGCATCTGAGTTTGGAAACCAGTGAGTAAACATTTTTACGTCAGCGGTTTTCCCCTGAAACAGACTGTTTCTCTTCCGGGCTGCAAACTGACCCTTGAGCTTAATGAACATATAAAGAAAACACCTCTGTTTCAGTGGGTAAATTAATGCTTGTTCACATGGCTTGAGCAGAACAATTGGTTTGGAGTATGACACAGTGGGGGAGTTTTCTTGATGTTTGAACCCAGGTTAGATATTATACTGCAGAGAAAAGATTACATGCTAGTAAGCTTTAGAAAAACTGAGCATTTGCAGCTCACATAGGGTCCATCATGTATCCAGATGAATTACCTTTTAGTTAGTTTGATAGTTTTCATTGAACTTTTGTGTGTTACCGCCCCCTCAGAAGTAGATAAGATTTGTTATCAGTAGCTGTGGTCCTTTCCTTAATAGATCTATACTATGATACTCATGTTTGGGGTTCTGGAATACTCTGAAGACGCAAAGAAGGCTTTGAACACCTTTGCAGAATGACTTTACAGCCTCTGAGTGGGGGATTCACGGGAATGGAGGCTTACGCTCCTTCCTGACTACATCTGCGGTCAGCCACCCGGGGGAGCTCCAGGCAGTGCACTGGAGTGAATCTGAATTCAGTTGTACAAATCCGGCTTTTGAGGAAGCCATATTCATTTCAGCTTTATTAAAACCAGGAAGTAAATCTGTCTGGTTTTATGATTTTTTTCCCTCTGAAGTTTAACTTGAGTGTTGTGATATTTAGCCTTATAAAATAGAATAGGGAGCGCTGTTAAAAATAACGAAGTGAAAGTCTTACAATAAAACAGATAACCGTGGAGTTGTGGTCTTAGCCTGTGGCCTTGCTCTTGGCCTCAGCTGTCAGTTGGTGCTTTGGCTTTACACAACAATATCTGAAAGACTCAAGGATAAATAGAGAAAGCACCGAAACCCTGGGATACCTTGGCAGTGACAGCTACAAATGAGAAGGTTTGGAGGGGGGAGGTTGTAGTGGTTTTTTTGTTTGCTAGTTTTTGTGGGCCTCTGATTTGCTTTAAATCTTTTGTTACTGAGAAGACAATCCTTCTGGCTAAATTTTAAAGCTGTATAATGTAGGGTAGGATTTTTCTCCTCCCTGCTGCCTGTATATCTGGCTGAGCCTTGCTTAGGGAAGGCTACCTGAGCTTTTCACTGAACATGCTGTTGCTCTTGCTTTCTTGTCTCAAGTTACCTGTACCAGATAGCTCACCTGGGTGATGATGATGAGGAGCCAGAGTTCTCTTCTGCCATGCCTCTTGAGGAAGGAGATACGTTCTTTTTTCAGCCACGACCTCTCAAGAACCTGGTGTTGGTGGATGAGCTGGACAGTTTGTCTCCTATTCTGTGTTGTCAGGTGTGTTGCCATGAGCAAGCTCCCAGTCACCACATAAGTACATCTTTCTTTCTTAAGAGAGGAATTGATCATAGATGCATGATTTTATACCTGGGCTCCAGGTGTCAGCCAGCAGTCCTGTGCCGCTCCTCTGTTGACCATCAGGCCAGTTCTCTGCTCTGCAGAGACTTTGGTTAAAAACTGACATTTCAGGGCAGCAGGTGGTACACCCTGTGGCATCTTCACTGTTTTCAGTGCTTAAAAAAACATTCTTAATGTATGGCATATGTAGATTAGTCTTATTTTCTCTTCCTGCGGATGCTGTTTAATGCTATTTCTCCATGCAGATAGCGGATTTGGCCAATGAAGACACACCCCAGTTGTATGTGGCTTGTGGTCGGGGGCCCCGGTCATCTCTGAGGGTTCTAAGACATGGACTTGAGGTAAGACCTACAGCACTTCATAAGAACAGCTTGAGAGGCAAGGACGGAGAGAAAATCCTTAAAATAAGGGGTGCTGAAATGAAGGGATTCTTCTTTTGCTGTAATTGGGAGAGCAACTTTTTCTAAACTTGCTTCTTGGAAATTGAAGGGTTGTGCTGTTTATTCTTAAAAACCTCAAAGGCTTTTCATGAAGTTGACTCCAACCACCTGCATTTTGTCTCTTCTGGTACTTGAGTGTATTGAGCTGGAACATTCCTGGTGTCTCTGCCAGCTCCTGCTGATCTCTTTGCTGGGGGCAGGTGACCTTGTTTTAAAGTTGATCATCCAGGCCTCTAATGTTGCCGAAATATTGCTGAATGTATTCTACCCTGCAGCACATCTGGCATGGGGAGAGAGCATCAGAATGGCAAATTACTAGCTTTCCTGCCTGGTTGTGGGAAAGCTTAAAAACTGCTGGTGGTTTCGGTGGCTTACTGTAGTAAGTCTAAACATCTGTTTGCGAAAGAATCTTGTTCCTGTTTACTTTTAGGTTTCTGAAATGGCCGTCTCGGAGCTGCCTGGTAACCCCAATGCTGTATGGACTGTGAGGAGACATGTTGAAGGTATGCAGTATTTTCCTAAAGCGCAGGAACGTGGTAATGTTTTTGGTGTGTTTTGTCTGTTGAGGGTTTTTTGGTTTTCTGTCCGAGGAGATAGGAGAGGTGCTGCGTGATGGTTGTGTGCCATCCCCAGAAGTTACATTTTGAATCATTAGCCACCTCTTTGTACTTAGAAGCCACCCTCTGGTCTCCTAGAATTGTCATGCTTCCCTTTGACAAAGAAGCACCGGCCTGCAGCTGCATCCATCACCCGATATGCTGCATCAGCTGTACATTTGCAGCCTGAAGCTACTGAACTTCTCATCCTTTCCCACTTCCCCTGAGTTCTTGCTCCGACATCACCAGGCAATGATTATGCTTTTTGTTGGAGCATACTCACTGTCCTTTATGTGCATGTTGACAGCGACAGTAATCAGCTCTTTGTGAGAGAGTGGGATACAAATTATAGAGCAAAGCAGATAAATCAGCAACAGTGTCTGTATTTTATTACTTCCCTCTATGCATATCTGCAAAGAAAACAGTCTGTTTGGGTTAGGACACCCTGCCTATTCAAAAACCCAGCAGTGTATGGGAAGCTGTTGATTCCAGGAAGGTCAAGATTTGAAATTGGCAGAATGTACTCGATTGTGGGCCTGGGGTTTTTTTTTCCTGGTCTGAAATAATGGGTTTGCCTTACTAAAGTACAAGAGGAAGTGTAAGCCTTTGTCTTGGGGGTGAGAACAGAGTGCCTCAGAAACACCTAAAGAGCCTGAAATGAATAAATTCTGGGTACTGACAGCCTCTGTGATGATTTCCAAGGCATTGCTTCGTATAAATCTCTCAAAGACTTCCCATAGGTTTATGCAGTGGATATAGAAATGTCAGGTTGTTGCAGTGGTTACCTTAGCCTGCTGTGATGATGTGGTATCTTGTTTTCAAGCAATCAGAGTAGTGTGTCTTCCAGGGAGTCAGTAACCCTGTGGGAATTTCAAACATTGCTGTGGAGTTTACCTTGCCATCAATTCCTGTGCTTGTGTTCTGAGACTCAGGTACTGCCTAAGCAGCACGGAAGGAGCTTTGAGCACAAAGTGCCTTCATGTTCTCCAGGAATAAAAGGGTCAGAAGGAAAGTATTTCCTTCTGAAATTTTCCCATCAAAAATATGTGCTTTTCTTAAAAGAGACATTTTAGTTAGAGACAAGCCTTTGCTCCTGCCTTTTGGAAAAGGAGTTGGTAATGTTTGTTCCCTCTGAGAGATGGAAGCTTCTGACATCACCTTACAGTTTTAAAACCTTTTCTCTTGGGGTTCCAGAGTTTGTCTTTGACTTTTCAGGAGATGGAGGACCATTGCTGACCTACACGAAAGAGACCAGTCTCACTGCCTCTTTATTTTCCTACTTCTAAGTTATCCAGGTTCCAGCATGAAGATATTCTCGATTTCAGAAAGGCTGGAACCTGTAGCTGTTCGGAACCACGCTGCATTTTGAATACAGTTTAACATTATGTCAAACCGATCCCCAGGTTACAACTCTTTGAATTCAGAAACAGTTTAAGCGGGTTTTAATCAGAAAGACTGCAGAACCTTTTCAGACACGTATCCAATCTTGAAATGGCCCGAGTGCTGGTTTTTGAGTGTTTGGTTTGCAGTGTTGGTCTGCCTGGCTCTGCCTCGATGCCACAGCGTGCGCCTGCTGCAAAGGCCCCTGTAAGACACATGCAGGTTTGCAGCCTTCAAAGCAAATACTAACCTTGGCTGGTACGTGGTGATACACACTACCAATACCAAGCCTCTTTTTTTCTTCCACAGGTGGCTGGTGGTGGAGGTGCTGATCACCACAGGTGTGTACCTACTGCTAGGGGCTGCTGTAACCATCCCACGGGTTAACCACGCAGAATCCCAAAATCACGGGGTTACTTTTATGCTAAGCGTTTTTAGTAAATGACTTCTAGAAGCTGGTGTGTAGTTGGAGATTGTTGCCTGTGTAGTTCAGCAGCTGAGGAGTAGAAAGCAACTCCCGCTCCATCTTAAGTCTTTTGGGGAACAAAATAATCAACTGTGTCTCTGCAGAACGGTCGGTTCGTGCTAAAATCAGAGGTGCACTTTTCGGGGGTGTTTTTAGCTCCCTTCTAGAGAGAGGATTGGCTCCCGGCTGCTTTGTATAGACCTCCAAGAGGAGATGATTGAGTGTGCTTGAAGCACTCCTAGGTATTGCTGGCATGGGAATGCCCTGTGGTTACGGAATGCATCTGCCCATCAGACAGAAGTGGATGGGATTTGGACCAAACCCTCTCTTGCAGTTAAATATCGAGGTCTGGGGAGGTAGATGGCTCTGTGCTTCACTGGGGAGGTAGATGTGAGCTGAGACCTAACAGTCTGCATTCTCTGCCTGGCACTCTTGCGTGAGGAGCAATGTGCAGTGAGTCACAGCTGCGGAATCTCCATGCAGTAGTAACTCCATGCAGTAGTAAACAGAAGCTGGGGAAAATGTGCTGTCATCCCATCAGTACTGTTTAAGTGAGAATAACCCTGAATTTTGTGACTGCTCATGTGTTTTTTCACTGAACTCCTCTGAGCTACTGGTGACTACATCTGTATCAGTGCAAATTCAGATGCTGTGAAGCATGAAAAAACTGTATCAGGCGTGGACTGACGTATAGGAATGGAATTTTTGTGGACTAACTCAAACTGAATCCATAACAGATAACCAGCAGGACAGTAGTATAGAGTTCATGGACTGAGATGCGATGTTTTCATAATGGGTTGTGACGTGTGCATGAAGCTGCAGAAAACTTGTAATGAAGGCACAGGAGACTGAGTCCAGCTGTGGTTCTTCAGAGTCATTAAAATGTCTCTATTACTCACTGAAAGGAGCTAACTGGAGCAATTAGAACGGTAATAAGCATCTCTAAAGTCTTGTGTCTGCATACAAAATAACGTCTGTCTGTTCAGAACTCTGGGCAGCCTGATGTTATGCTTGGGATTGTGCAGAGCTAAGTAGGTATCTTTTCATGTTAAAATCTATAGATCTCTTCTTTTTCAAAATGAGAATACTTCTCAGTGTGCCCCGGGGATTTAGTGCTCTCAATTTCAACTAGACTGCTATATTTTCTAAACCAAAATTGTATTGTTTGAATCTAGATGAATACATCTTATTCACTGCCTTCATTCTGGTAAATCAAACCCTTTATTTCAAAAGCTCCAGCAGAGAGGCATTAAGCAACACTACTGGACTTCAAGCAAAAATGCACTTGTCACTATTATTGACACAGACTTTAAGGCATGCTCGACTATAACTGTAAGCCAGCGAAAAGAAAGAGCTAAAAAAGTATTAAGAGGTAGGAATGAGTTTTGGTTTAGAGTAGGACTAAGGGAATCTGTTTTGCTTTCAAATGGGAGTTCTTTGTCCTGCTCCAAATCACATGGTTAAGCCTCCAGCTGGGACAGGGTGGTTTATCATGAGAATGACGGCCCCCAGGGAGGAAGGCAGCAGCTCTCAAGAAGTTTGGAAAGCAGCGATGGTCTTTGAAATGGAATTTTTAGAACATCCTGTCTACAGGATATTTATGAATTAAATGCTTTGCCTGTGAACTGCTAGAATCTCCGCTTAAAGCAATCGAGGAATTCTTGTAGACTTCTGGTGTTGAAAAACTCGTGCAAGTTTGTAGGAGAAGCTGCTATTTAGTGTAGAAAATAAGCAGTGTGTAATGGTGTACATCTTACTGAACTCTTACCATCTGCTGCTAACGTTAGAGAAATTCTCCTGTTAAGCCAAGTGTTTAAATAGTTTATGTTACTGACCACTTTGTGTGTACGGTTTCAGTTCTTGTTTTTTCATTTCCCCAAGTGGACCCGCTCCTGTTTGTGGGTTTTGGGAGCATGTTGGAGGTTATAGGCTGTGACCGCTTAATAAAGTACTAACGGAGTTTATACCACAGACCACTGCTGGAATTGCTTTAATTATACAAAGCACTTTGGTTTGATCAGAGCTGTGGTCTGTATACCAGATGTTGGAGAGAAGAATGATGGGGTTTTTCACTTGCATATTTTCAGCCGTATGTAAGAACTTTGTTATAAACGTGACACAGCAGGTTTGGCAGCGCCTCCGTCTAAACAGGGTGGATAAGACAAGGATCAGTTCCTGAAGCATTTGTTTCAGTTAAGCCAGTTCAGTTTTCTTAAGCTGCTCCATGGTATTTGCTGGCATCCTGTATTTGTCCTAGTGAGAGTTTTCTGTTTTCTTTCTCTGCTTAGAGAGTCACTAGCCACTTCTCCATGCCTCTCACATTTGCAAATTATGGAGAAACTCTGCTCAAGGGCCAAATGTGTAGCAGCTCTCTTACACCCTCACTTCTGCTAATTGTCTTGTGCTCTGGTGCATAAATCTGAGCACTGGGTTGAGTTTGGTTAAAATGGGGCATTTTTTTTTTCTTTTTAAGAAATAGCACTTGCATGACAACAGCAGCAGAAGTGGAGTTGATTCTCTGAGGCAATCTCACTTCTCCACTGAGGCTCCTGGCTCCATTTCCCAGCAGACTTCATTGTTTTGGATGCTTTTGTTATTCTTTTTTAAGGACTGTACTCTCCCCCTCTTTAATGCTTATCACTCAGAGGAATGCAGATGGACAGCAGTAAACTGGGGCATTCCCTTTACCCAGTCCCACTACCCTTGTTTCCCACAAAGTTTCCCTATTTCCAAATGAGCTCTTAAGACTATTTTCATTAGCATAGCTCTTCCGCCTCCAAGCTACTGGACTCTCCCCTTTGGAAGAAGTCAGTACCAGAGATAATAGTTGCGTTACTGTCACTTATTCCAGTAGAAGTAAAGGTCAATATTTGCTCTATCTTAAAAAAGTAATTGTTTCTCATCCCAGGAGACTGTACGGGTGGCTGTGTGAATTCAGGCCAGTTGTGCTTCCGACTGAGGGTAGAGCAGGCTAACCCTGGGCTCCTCTGCTGCAGTGCACCCTAATCGTTCTCTGCAGCCTTTTGTTACATGGATGCTAGAGAGAGATGTGGTCCTGCAACCTCCCGTTTGCAGCGTCCGTGGTGTGGCCTCTGCAGATGGGTTCCATGTGTGCGGATTATCCGAGTAGAGCATTTCGTTTGACCTTGGGCGTTAAATCTGGATTCAGCTCCTCGTCTGAGGTGGAGCAAGTGTCTTAAAGGCTTCTAGACTTCGTCCTGTCTTTGAAAAACGTAGGCAGGAGTCTTGCTTGCCAGAATCCAGAGTGTCAAGAACTGACTCTGTATCTGGATCATCATCATTTGATCCCTGGCTCAGTCTTGAGTTGTTTGGAGTCTAGCAGTGGCTGGCTTTTGGACAGTGTGTCCTAGAACGAACTTGCACAATACGGCCAGCAGATGTAATTATCACAGGAATTCTGCTGAAAAGCAATTGCTAGACATCTGTCAGACTGCTAAGTTTGTTGGGAAGCCTTGCATTTATTTAATCGGTACCCTTTTTTCCCTGTCTCCCTTGACTAGATGAATTTGATGCCTATATCATTGTGTCCTTCGTAAATGCCACCCTGGTGCTGTCTATCGGAGAGACTGTAGAAGAAGTGACTGACTCCGGATTCCTGGGTACTACACCTACCTTGTCCTGCTCTCTTCTTGGTGATGATGCTTTGGTACAGGTAATGGAAAGCTGCTTCTGACATCTCTGTGTGTGTCTGCCACTCTCTGCTTGCTGCACGGCTGTGGTTTCTACAGCGGTGCAACGTATATGACATCTAAAGGTGTGGATTGGCAGAGAATGACACTTATTCAGCCTCTTCCATTTTACATCTTGTTATGTGAAACTGGACCAGCTGAAGATGGTCCTTATCTCCTTCAGTGTGTGCTGGACTGCGGTTCCTTGCTGTAGTTCAAGTAGTTCAGTGCTTCCAGCTGGCGAGTGGCTTTGTGCTGGTTCAGCCTGTTGCATGGATCACCGCTGCCAGGAGCCGTGCTTGCCTTTGGCTATTTCTGCGTCAGGACCATCAGTGAGATGGGAGTTGTGAAGGGAGGGTAAATACAGAACTAACGTGACTTTTCTTTTTTCCCTCAGGTTTATCCAGATGGAATCCGGCACATCCGAGCAGATAAGAGAGTAAATGAATGGAAGACACCAGGGAAGAAAACCATTGTAAAATGTGCTGTGAACCAGAGACAAGTAGTGATAGCACTGACTGGAGGAGAACTGGTTTACTTTGAGATGGACCCGGTATGTGTGTTAAACTGTTGTGAATGATTTTGGAAGAGCAAGGCGGAGTATGGGGTGTACCAGAGACTGATCCTTGATCAGACACCCAGAAAAGGATGCTGTAGTGAAGCATCGTTCTAAAACGGATAGATCTGCATATCTGGACAGTGTCTGAGATGATAGAATGGCTAATTAAAGTCTCTGAAGTTCATAACTGAAGCTGGAGATTGTGTACCTATCCTGTTGCTATTCTGGTTCTTCCTGTTGTAGCTGAAATAAGGCTGTAGAGAAATTGTTTAAGGAAGATAGGAAAAATCCAAAGCTGGGAACTATCTTAAAAAAAAAAAAAAAAAGGTTGTGGGGGAGGGTGTGGATTTTTTTGCTGTTGGTTTGCCCCGCTGGCTAGTTAATGTGTTTTTCTTTCTCAGTCAGGACAGCTGAATGAATACACGGAGAGAAAGGAGATGTCAGCCGACGTCGTCTGCATGAGCCTGGCCAATGTTCCCCCTGGGGAGCAGCGCTCCCGGTTCCTCGCTGTTGGGCTGGTGGACAACACTGTCAGAATTATTTCCCTTGACCCTTCGGTGAGTAGCTGTGCTGTTTCTGCCTTTTCCATTGGCTTGAAATGTTGAGAATGGTACTGCAGAGGTGGGCTGTGCCCTTCCAAGCTGTCTTTCCGTATTCGGATGGATTACCAGGAATGAATGGCTTGCATGGCTTTTCTCTGTTGGTTGGGAGGATGCATGGCCCTTGATCCTAACCTGTAACAGATTCCCTTGTTCGATCTGGTCTCACCCATGCCTGGAGGTTCAGCTGATGAGATATGAAAGCATTTTCTTCTTTTCTTTTTTTGGGGTTTGTTTGTTTTTTTTCCCCTGCCTCACTGTTTACACCTGTAGTAAAGCAGACTTATTCTGCAAGCGGGTCAGCAGCAAACCAGTATTGTCATTCCTCTACCTGCAACAGTGAATGTTCAAAGGATGGCTGCAGTAACACAGACTTTGCTCAGGTCTCTCTATGCTAAATAGCTGCAAACTGTGCTAGAATAATTTGGAGGGATCCAGTTTATCTTCTCCAAACCCCAGGGCTGCTGCTGCTCCTGCTTGCCAAAATCTACAGAGCCAGTGTCTATTGTGACTTTTTTCTTTTTTTTTCTGTGCTGAATACTTCTTTATGGAGATTTAAAAGGGCATCTTTAAGCTCCTTAGTTGGAGCTTGAATCCCCTCTTGCCATGCCAAGCCTTGCTGACTGGTGTGGTGCCTCTTTTTGCTCTCCCACAGGATTGCTTACAGCCGCTGAGTATGCAGGCCCTTCCTGCCCAGCCCGAGTCGCTGTGTATCGTGGAGATGGGTGGCACGGAGAAGCAGGACGAGCTGGGAGAGAGGGGCTCCATTGGCTTTTTGTACCTGAACATTGGACTGCAGGTGAGAGGTTCCTGCCTGGTTCTGACAGGCCTGTCTTGGTGAGCGTTGGCTTGCGAGGTGGATTGCTGTAATAGCCTTGAAATAGCTGCTGGAGAGCAGTTCTGTGGAAGGAGACCTGGGAGTCATGGTGAACAACGGGATGCCCATTGNAGACATCCCAAACCTGCCTGGAGGCGTTCCTATGCCCCCTGCTCTGGCCGGGGGTGGGACTGGGTGATCTCCAGAGGTCCCTTCCAGTCTCACCATTCTGTGGTTCTGTGTTATTGTGCAGCACAACACAAAACATTACTGTTCCCTCTTTATTATGTCTAGCAACTGGGACTGGGGGGTTCACTGTGTGACTTAGTAGAGTTGCAAGTTTCCCCATACGTTCCGAAGCTTAAGACTAGTCAAAAGACACAGCTTCACGTAGGACAAATTGTGCTTTTCCCCTTCCAGAGAGAGGGCATGTTCTAAAAAAGAATTCTGGGTGAAATGTTGTTGGGCAATTCTTCAAAAACTGCCTGTAGGGCAGAGTATCAAAGTAACTGCCCACAGCCACAGGCTCTGCTCTAATAACTCTGCTGTTGCACAGCTTTTTGTTGCATCCAGTACTGACTCTGTGATCTTTGACCAAAAAATGTTTTGACAATTCGACATGCGGTAAAAGTAATCAGAGCAGTCTTGGTTCTTTCTCATGCCTCGAGTTTGCTGTCAGAATGCAAGCTTCTTTTAAGCAGCTTGAGTCTTTGCGTAAACGCTTTGTACCAAGAGGGATTAGGATCTGGAATCGTCCCTCAGGTTTTTCATGGCTCGTGTGATGCACCAAACTTCTTGGTCTATTTTTTGGCTTTTTTTTGTTTGTTTGGGGGCTGGGGGTGTGTGGTTTGTCTGTTTTACAGTAATTCCTTTCTGCCCTACAGGAGCATGCAGGAACTATGCTTTTTAACACTAAGAGCCAGTTTAGATCGAGTGTGGTTGTAGAAGGGAATTGAACCAGAAGCTAGGAAAACAAACACCTAATTTTTCAGAAACCGAGTCTCTGTTTTGAGTAATGGCTGTAGCTTGTTATTTCTTATCTGTAATCTTGACCTAACTTTTTGATTTGCTGATGTCAAGAATGGTGTACTGCTGCGAACTGTCCTGGATCCTGTTACTGGCGACCTTTCCGATACCAGGACCAGATACCTTGGCTCACGGCCAGTGAAGCTCTTCCGAGTGCGAATGCAAGGCCAAGAGGCGGTAAATGAAGCGAGCTCTCAGAGGGGGGGTGCAGATCCAGTCCCCAGGCTCAGCATCCCCGGTTTTCCTTACTGGTGGGCAGGGTGAGGAAGCATCCTTGGAGCACAGCAGGACCCTCTGGGTAAGGGTGGGAAGTCAAATGACTTCATTATGGAGCTGCCTGGCTCGCAGCTTGTTCTTTTGCAAACAGCCTTGTTCTCGTTGGTATTCCCCTCATTTATTAGGAAGTAACGTGTAGTGCTGCCCTGCCTTCTTTGAACTAGGACTTATCTCACCCACAGGCTCTTTTTGCAGCAGGTCTGGAAAGCTCTGAGCTGATTTTTGGGCTTAGAGACACTGGAAAATCTCGCCTGCCTTAGCGCGCGGGGACAGAAAGAGCCCCATGCAGAAAGAAATCTTACCCCTTGACTGCTTGGTGCAGTCCCTGTGCATGTTGAGAATGGCTGGGCCAGGGCCTGGACAGCTGCCGTGCATGGTTCAAGGAAAATATTTGCAGGATTTGGCGTAGAGGGAAGAATGTATTTCATCAGAAGTGCCATTTCCAGCTCTTTTGATGTGGCACTGGGGAGATCAGCCACCCCCTCCTTGACTCATTTTTGGATGATACCTTCAGAGTTGAGAAATATTGCCGGTCAGCGTAGGGGGCTGGAATCTGGGAATCTGAGCTCTGCTGTAGTGTTATCGTACGCTGGGTGAATCTCTTCAACTTGCTGCTCTGCCAGCTGTAACTCGGAAACAAGGTGCTGTACAGCTCTAGCAGAGAATGCTTGTACAACAACTGGGTGCTTTTCTGCTTTGAGACCAGTCTTGGTTCCTTGTCTCACAATATGGGGAGAAAAACCATACTGCTTATGGCCGGTCAGCGATGGGCTTGGAGTAGCCTGTTCGGATTAGAACAGGCTATTGTTGAAAAAAAAGGAGATAGGAAATTATTTGTTGATCTTGGCTTTTACAGATAACAGGTTTTATTGCACCTTAATTTGAGTATTCATTGTCTTGATGGTGCTTTAAAGTTTCTCTTTGTGCCGTACGCAATTTTGAGATAAAACTGTCTCTTGAAAGCAAGCATTATCTCTGAAGGTATGCTCTGAGCTGGGTGGAGTCCACCCGCAAGAATTCAGTTGTTGTAGTAGGTCAGAGTCCGGCACTGTACATCCATTCATGTTGCAAGGAGTGAGCTTGGCTCCATCCCCAGCCCTAATAAATTTGTTGTCTGTCTTTCCCAGGTGCTGGCCATGTCAAGTCGTTCCTGGCTCAGTTATTCCTATCAGTCGCGCTTCCACCTGACTCCTCTGTCTTATGAGACGCTGGAGTTTGCCTCTGGTTTTGCTTCTGAGCAGTGCCCAGAGGGCATTGTAGCCATCTCCACGAACACATTGAGGTAAGTACCGATGGGGGGAAAACAAATGCTTCTGGGCCAGGTTGCCAGGCTGAGGGAGGGGTGGGGAATTCTCACTAGACCTTCAAAAGGGAAGAGGTAAAGAGGCTTACCATAAGAATTAAGGGGTTTATTTTAAGATTATTTGATTATGGATAACGACTTGATAGAAACACTTGGATGGTTTTCAGAAAAGAAACGGAACACGAGGATAGTTTGCTGTCAAAAAGAAATAGGCTGCACTGCTCTGATTTGTATCTTCCGGTTTTTTTAATGACAAATGTAGTTCAAGTTACCCTTAAATTCTCTGGTCCTTAGAGAGGAGGGAAGCCTTTAATAAATGTGAACCTGTTGTGTGTTAGGATCTTGTGGTTTTTGATCTGAATTGGCTACTTTGCAGAAAATAAGCCATGTGATTTAAGAAATCAGAGGCATGACAGGGGTGTATTTGTTGCCTTCTTAAAGTTCAGCTTAGATATTAAAAAGATACATGAAAATAATAGGGGAACACAAATTCAGGAGCTCTGCTTTATGCACTTGAACAGGCACTTTTTTCATATCCGTCCTCATTGAAATATTACAGCATTCATTGCTTTTTAAAGGAGTCATTCTTTCTGCAGAGACTTGTGGTTTTTAGTCACCAAATGCCAGAAGAACTGGCATTTCAGCTGGCAAGTCACAGGAAGAAAGACTTGGCATTGCATTTTTCATACTCTGTTAACTAAAGTGCCTCTGAGGAGCATTTGATTACGTGTCAAAGTCTGTGTCACGTTTAGATTCGGATGATGTGTTCCCCAAATGTGATGTGTTCCCTCTCCCGTGTGCTCTTTGTTCCTCTCGGGACAGACTTGTTTCAGCACGGCAGAAGCCAGTCCAAAAAGGACAGGCACTCGCAATGTGCCCTGGGACAGAGAGAGCCCTCGAGTCAAGGATGCTGCAGAGCCCACCTGTCCCACTGCATAAACTCCCATTTTAGGATGCTAGTTTTAGGATTCTCCTTTTCTCTGGAGCTGTTTGCTAGTTGCTGTCTGGCCCAAGAAAGGTGCTGCTTCTCTCCAGCGCTAACCAATTTCGCAGATGTAAATCTCCAGTCCTGTTCTCTTGGACAGTTGCATTCGGACCTTGTTTAACCCATCTCTGTCCCCCAGGATTTTGGCACTGGAGAAGCTGGGGGCGGTCTTCAACCAGGTTGCCTTCCCGTTGCAGTACACACCCCGAAAATTTGTCATTCACCCAGAGAGCAACAACCTGATCATCATTGAGACAGACCACAATGCTTACACTGAGGCCACCAAGGCACAGAGGAAGCAGCAAATGGCCGAGGTGATTGGGGTGGGGGATAGGGATGCTCGCCTGTTCCCTAGAGGGGACTTCAGCAGCTGTAAATCCTCCACGCTCACTAGTTCCTGGCTGCCACTGCCTGCAAGTTTTTGTGCCCTGTGTGAATGCAGGGGCTGAAGGGAGCAAAGATCTACCTCAAAACACAAATTTCAGCAGAATACTTCCCAATGTTCCTTTCTTTGTATGTTGTTACGGCAGCCTTTAAGAACTACACGTTGGAGGCCAATCATGCTTCTGTAGCACCGTTTTCTGGGGTTTCTGTGACTGTTTGAGGATGTTTGGATTGCAGTCGGTTACTTTCTTCTCACTGTTGTTTCCAGAGTTGTTGATTTGGAGAAATAGCTCCCGAGACAACTGCCCCCTGGGGGAGGGCAGAGCTGATACTGCTGTGCTCTGAGCTGCAGAGGCTCCCTTGGGAATAAGCTTGGGGTGGGTGGAAGCTTTGGGATTTGATGGCTTTTACGCCTTCACAGGTCGTACCTTGCCCTGGAATACCTGGGTTTGGGGGAAATGGGGAGGCTATATTCTATGCAGAGCATCAGCATGACTGGAAAGGAAACCCACTGAGCTGTTCTTTTCTCCTGTCCTTTAATGTGCCATAGGAAATGGTGGAGGCTGCGGGTGAAGATGAGAGGGAGTTGGCTGCGGAGATGGCTGCAGCCTTTCTGAACGAGAATCTTCCCGAGTCCATCTTTGGTGCTCCCAAGGCAGGGAATGGACAGTGGGCCTCTGTTATCAGGGTGATGAACCCCATCCAGGGAAACACGTTAGATCTGGTCCAGCTGGAGCAGAACGAAGCTGCCTTCAGGTAAGAAGTGTTGCCAGAAAGCAGCAAGAATCTCTGCTTGTGATGAGTCTTATGTGGGTTTTTTTTCCTTCTTTTGCTCAGCTGTTACTGAGTTGAAATCCAGATGCAGCATATTATCAGGAGGGTGGCTTGAAATTCCAGAGGTGATTTCCACATGCTTAAAGCTTTTGTCTTGCCTTTCCTTCCCTTCCCACCCCGATCTGTCTGCATGTGACACTAAGAGCCTGGTGCTCCAGATGTTTGCTGGACCCCAGTGCTTAAAGAACAACACGGGCATGTAAATGAAACATAAGAGAGCTGGGAACAAGAGAATGTGCTGCTATCTCTCACTTCCCTTTCTCATCCAGATAAACTGAGCGTATATTAGATGGAAAGGAAGTGTCAGGGGACTGGAGGGGAAGACCAGCACAATAACCATGAAGAATAGCAAGTGTCTCAGCAGGTGAAGTGGAGTTAGGTCACGCTAGTCCAAAAGGTTGACTCTGCCCTGCTTTGTCCAGGATTCCCAGCCTGGCTGAGCCAAGCACTGGGCAGGAAATAACACTGGAAGATGAGGAAAGTTATAGGTACATGTTCAAATTGTAACACCCTTTGAAAAACAGCTTCTAGTGGAGTTTTGCACGCTGCTAGGCAGTGTCCAGCCTGTGAAAGCATAAAAGTAATGCTTTGGGCACATGTGACAGTTGGAGCACATCATTTTATGAGAGGAGTGGGAAGAATGAAAGAATTAACGTTAAACACTCCTGCGGGGAAGAAAAATGACCTCTGAAAATGAAATGCCAGTGTTGGAAGGGTGGACTCCCAAACCTCTGCCAGGCTAGGTGCAAGTCGTGCTGTCAGGGAATCCAGTCCCCGTGTGCAGCGTCTGTTTGTGTTGTGACCGTGCTGATCTCCTGCCATGTCTTGTCATCCCCAGCGTGGCTGTGTGCCGCTTCTCCAATACTGGCGATGAGTGGTACGTGCTGGTGGGAGTCGCCAAGGACCTGATTCTGAACCCACGCTCGGTTGCTGGGGGATTTGTCTACACGTACAAGCTGGTGAATAGTGGTGAGAAGCTGGAGTTTCTGCACAAGGTGAGAGGGATGAAAAGGCCTGTTTGGGTGACTGGGTCATTTACAAGCAGTACTGAAATCGCTGTCGTTTCATCCTGAATGCTATAGCGATATTGGAATACTCAACGAATCCTGGGCAAGAGCGTCACGCTGATGTTACACGCTGTTACAGCAGCCTCAGAAAATAAACCGCTGCCTCCAGAATCACTCAGGACATCTTTTCCAGAGCTGAGAATTTAACACAGATCTCCCAAGAGTCTCAGTCCTTTGGCCTTAGCTATAGTCTTATCCATCTAATTGAGAAAATGGGAAAGGAGCAGTGTTTTTCGTGCCCCCGTTAGGGAGGGGAGAGTGTGAGCTCAGATTGCTGCTCTGAGCACTTGTTTACAAAGTGAATTCATACTTGGGTCACTTGAGCCCTGATGCTAAGGCTCTCAGTCCTTGGCTGGCCGCACGAAGCTGGTGTGAGATGTCATCTTTCCTCTGATGCTGTTTTGGTTGAATGTAGAAATGATCAGTCGCCTAGTGACCAACTTGCTTGACAGGTCTCTGGGGCTTTAGCGAGAGTTTCAGCAGAAGTCCGTTAAAACAAAATTCTGTTCTCCTTCCCACATGCTTCCAGCATGGCTGAGATTTGAGCAGATGAGCACGTGGAAAGGAATGTTGTGGCTTATTCACTTCCTACGGTCCTGATGCAATGAGTGGGTTCTGTCCTGGACCAGGGCCTTTTCTGGTGCCACTGAACACCCACTTGGAAATTGGCAGAGCTGATGATGTGAAATAACTTCTCTCAGCCAGTGCAACCAAGCTGGGAATGCTGTAACTGGAAGCTCTCTGCGTGTTCCTATTTTCTACTGTGGCTGATGCTTTTGGATTGATGAGTGGTAGGAGGTTTTTCAGCCCTGAGTTACTGGAATTGTGGGCACACTGTAATTGTTCAGATGTAACACTTCTTCAGAGGCTGCTTCAGAGCCTCTGTGGCAGATGGCTGAATTAGATTCGTGCCTTTGTCTTAAAAACAGACAATCTGGATGGATTTAGGCAAGACTGAAAATCTTTGTTGAGGATAAAGCAAAACTTAAGAACCAAGGCAAGAAGGTCCCTGCCTGCCTTTGCTGCCTGCCCAGCGTGGGGTTCTTAGAGAGTCCAACCCGTCGGTTCAGGTGCACTGCCAGCAGTGTGTTGTCTGTAGTACCCAGAGCTCTGTTAGCACCACGTGTGGTATATGCTGCTGTTGAAAGGCCTACGGAGGACTGACCTTTTGCCCCTCCTTTAGAAGAAGATTGTGATTAGCCCTTTGTGTTGAAAGCCTTGGCGCAGGCCAGCAAGCTTCAATCGAGCCATTAGCTGAATCCCTTCTGAAACTTAGTGTAAGGTTAGCTCTGTTAATGGGGGTCTCACAGTTCTCCTCTTCCCTCTCTAGACCCCTGTGGAGGAGGTTCCTGCAGCCATTGCTCCGTTCCAAGGTAGAGTCTTAATCGGAGTTGGAAAGCTTTTGCGCGTTTATGACCTGGGCAAGAAGAAACTGCTTCGGAAATGTGAGAATAAGGTACTGGCTTCTGTTCTTCATCAGGACTGTTAACTTGGAGTGATGCTTTGCAGCGGGAGAGAAACAAGGGTTTAGCTGCTGTTCCAGCCCAGGTGTGTCTGTGCACGTGGACTGCAGAGCTGTGTGTGTGCCTTACCGGTGTGCGCATCTACAGCAGCTTCGGCACCTCTGGCTGGACCCGGCTGTTGTGCTGCCCCTCTGCACCCCAGACACGCGTTCAGATAGTAGTGTTGCAGGTTCCTTTTTGTACCAGCTCGGCGCAGGCTGTTGGTGGACACACGGAGGCATTTCACAAGCCTGTACAGACTCTGCATGTGGCCATCTGCTGCAAACCTGAGAGGTCTTACCTGGATACAAAACAACTGCTGGGAATGTTTCCTTAGGTTAGGTGATGAGTAGGCTGGGGACAGAAGCATGATTGTCTAGCTTTTAAGTGCCTGCTCCTCTCCTCTGTCGTGCAAGCTGCAGAACCTGTGCCAGTTGCTCATTACTGCACAAAGGAAGTCCAGCAAGCTCACAGGCAGACTGGGAACTTGCAGGGGAACATTTTTTTGTGTGTTGGGTGTTTTGTCTTTTGTTTTGTGTTTGGGGTTGGTTTTTTGTTTGTTTTTTTTTTCCTAAAATACAACTTACATGAAAAATTGAAGCTTTACTTGCTGGATCTTTCATGACCTTATGAAATTCAATAAGGGCAAGTGTCGGGTGCTGCACCTGGGGAGGAATAACCCCCTGCACCAGGACAGGGTGNTGACCCCACCATTCTGTGAGGAGCACAGTAGTGAGGGGACACTGAAGCAAGGCCTGCTGGCAGGACTGTCCCTGACATCTCAGTTCATAGGCTCACCAGCAGTGCTTGTTCTCCAGACGTCACACATGTTCAGCAGGTTGAGAATGACGCATGGTGGATGTTAGGTTGCAAGGGGCCCTGTATTGACAGGGTATTTAAATTGGGGCTGTAGCATGCCAGAAATGAGAGGTAGTTCCGGAGGGGAAGATAGGAAATAGGGAGTGAGTCATAGATCACAGGGGGAAAATAGTGGTTCAGTAGGAGTTGGGTAGAGTTAGTGGGTTATGCTTCCCTGTTTGACGCACTCAGGTGTTGTCCTTTCTCTCTCAAAAGCACATTGCCAACTACATCTGTGGGATCCAAACCATTGGGCACAGAGTGATTGTTTCAGACGTTCAGGAGAGTTTCATCTGGGTGCG
The DNA here is from genome assembly GCA_013400135.1 of Rhinoptilus africanus. NCBI lineage: Eukaryota > Metazoa > Chordata > Aves > Charadriiformes > Glareolidae > Rhinoptilus > Rhinoptilus africanus. Next base: position 15,628 of record VXBO01011379.1, on the reverse strand, counting down.
CTACAAGAGGAATGAGAACCAGCTCATCATCTTTGCTGATGATACTTACCCCCGGTGGGTCACTACAGCAACTCTCCTGGATTATGACACTGTGGCTGGAGCAGACAAGTTTGGCAACATCTGCGTGGTGAGTGTGCTTCGGTTAAGTTGGGGCTTTTTGGACGCGACGTGTTTTTCCTTAAAACATCCATGATTTGTCTTAAAAGAATGACAGTCTTTGCTTAGCTGGAGACAACGCCCTGTACCATGCACTTGTTTGTACAGAGTGACTAGCTGCCGTCATAGCAGACGGCTGCAGTTTATCGGCTTATTAATTAGAGCACACAAGTTAAAGCATCAGCAGGTCAAAAACCATATATTTGAAGCATTCAATAGCTTGTGTTGAAATTGCCCCAAAACTGCCTGTGAATAAGCCTTGAAGGGAAGCTTGTGACTGTGAGAGGGCCCAGGAGAACTTGCGCCAGGGTTATCACTCTTACTTTCCCTGGCTAAACCTCATTGCTGGCATTTAGCTTTCGCTGTCACTTCCTCTTGAAAGTTGGCTTTGTCAGTGCTGACACTTCCCCAGTTGGATGGATTTCAGCAGGGGAGGAGGAAAGAATAGATGGTCTTTCCGCCAGAGCTTTGATCTCTTTCTGAAGTGTGCTCGGGTGCTTTGGAGTGCAGAGTTCAGCAAGTGTCAGACGCTGCGCCTGCAGGATTTGGCCGTCGTGCACAAATCAATCCGCTTTGGTTTTCCTGCCCCACATCCATCAAACTGTCTCCGTAGCGGGAACCACCTTCAAACCATTTTGACCATACCTCCCAGGGTGGTCTGCAAATGACGGATCAGAGCAGAGGCCACTTATGAGGTCATGTTTTTGAGTGATGGGCCGTGAGTCTTGACAGCATGGTGGTTGTTAAACTCTAAAGGCTTTGTTGGAGGTGCAAGTGGATGATTTTGCTGGAAGTGTAAAGTGATTCTTGTAGAGTCCACAGTAGTGGTCATTCAAAGACCCAGTGATTCTCCAGAGATAATCTGCTGCTTCTCTGCAGCTTGTTGACTCTTTCTTCCTCTCTCAACGCAGGTGAGATTGCCTCCCAACACCAACGATGAGGTAGATGAGGATCCCACAGGCAACAAAGCCCTCTGGGACAGGGGGCTGCTTAATGGAGCGTCGCAGAAGGTAATTCTCCACAGGAAGCACATGGCTATTGTGGGAACAGAGAGCACTGCTTTTCTGGGCAGCCCTCTGCGGTGTTGTCCAGGAGATGTATTGGCAGTTCTGCTTCTACACATCCATCGTGCTGTGGGTGAGCAGTTTGCACCGTCACTGGGAGCCAAATTCAGGTTCTGAAATGACGGGCCGATGCCTATTCAGTGATGTCTGATTAAAGCAGCACGCTCGCTTTCTTTTCCTGCCTTCCCTCATTACTTGCATCCGTTCGTCCAGCTCAAGAGGGGAATTCAGCAGCATGCTGAGTTTTGCCATCTGGTCACAGGTGGAAGGCACTTCCTCTTGAGAAAGGCGTTTCAGAACTAGCAGGTGGCCGAATTTATTCTGCTTTCCTCTCTCCAACCCTTTGGATGCTTTTATATAAGCTAAAGAAGAAAACATGCTTCTCTGGTTTCGACTTTCAGGCTGAAGTGATTATGAATTACCATGTGGGAGAGACGGTGCTTTCCTTGCAGAAGACCACGCTGATCCCAGGAGGCTCTGAATCTCTTGTCTATACCACCTTGTCGGGGGGAATAGGAATCTTGGTCCCTTTTACTTCCCACGAGGTAAGCAAACCCTATCGTTATGCTGCACACTTGCTGCTTTTCTGTGTGCCCGTCCTCAGCCAGCATATGGATGTGCTGCGTCCCTTGAGGGTAACTCCAGGGCTCCGCAGTGCGTGGAAACGCAGGCTGCAGGACAGCCTGTGGCTGTGGGACAGGCTCCCATGCACAGGGGAAGAGAAGGAGCTTGTTAACGCCTCCTTCTGCGTTGGCTTGGTGAAGAGTTGAGCGCTTTTCTTGCTGGCACCGCTGTTCTCAATCCATTTGTGCCCCAGAGTGGCTCTTGGGTGACTTCGTGTCTGTGAGGAGGCATCCTTTGGCATGCTTTGTGTAGCCTGTAAACTCTTGACCAGGCAGTGATGCTTCAAGTCCCGAAGATTGTGTTCTTTGCTCCGTTTGCTGTGGCCTTCTGGAGCAGCGGATGCCGAGGTGTTCGCTCTTTGGGCTGCTCTGGGCCCTGGCAGGCTGCTGCTGGCCAAGGTGGCACAGTTGTCCGCTCAGCGCTGCTGTGGGTGCTCCCGGGGTGGAAGTGGTGAGGGGGTGGCCGTGACCTTGGGATGCTCTGGCAGAAACTGGTAATGGCAGCGTTTCAGCCAGCGCAGGAGCTGGCTGGTGAGCGTCATCCTGCTTTGCCAGCGGCAAACTGCTCTCTTAGCCATTCTTAACCTCCCCAGGATCACGACTTCTTCCAGCACGTGGAAATGCACTTACGGTCAGAGCACCCTCCTCTCTGTGGACGAGACCATCTCAGTTTCCGCTCCTACTACTTCCCGGTGAAGGTAGGTCTGGGTATTTAGGCTCAGCTGGTCATGGAGGTGCGGAGAGGCTGGCTCTGGGACACGGAACTGCTTTGAGGGCTGGCAGAAGCGAGTGGCGGTTCAGTGGGAAGGCTGGGGTAATGTAAACGGTAGCTGGTGGTCGTGACTGTGGCAGGAACCGAACTCCTGAATGGTACTCTGTAAGGAGAGCAGCGCTTAATACTGCGTCTGGGTTGGTTTTTTGAGCCTTCTGAGGGTTGGTCTTGAGCTTCTCTACTTGCCAGGGCATCTCCTTTTTCCACCAGGAGGAGCAGCATTACGTAGCTGTTTGCGTGGCTGGGTCGAAGTGGGTGTTGCCTGGGGGGATACATTATTTTTCCACCACCACTGAAAAGAGGAATCTCATAAGAACTGGCTGCTCCTGCCTATTTCTGCTTTTGAGGAACGGTGTTGGAAGCCGTTGACTGTTAAATGCTGTGACCAGCAGGGTCCAGAGTGCTGGACCAGAGTCACCAGGTAATACCAGTCAGAAAACTGTCCCAGCTGCTGAAGCTGACCAGGCGCAGAGCTTGTTCTTGGTTTGGTTGAGATTTTGATGTTTTGGGGCTGACGAGCAACTTGCACAATCTCAAAGATGTCTTGCCTCTGATTGTTGGTGCCCTTCAGTCATCTTCTGCAGCCTTCCCAGCACGGCACTCGATCCAGAGTCGGATCTCTTCCCTTCCCTTGTGGGATTCTTCAGCTGCACCCAGGCTTTTTGGGTTTCTCCTTCATTAATCAAGCCGGCCAGTAATTAATTTGGTGCTAACTGCTGCTATTCAGCAGATGAGGTCACCGAGCGTGGTCTTGTTTCCAGGACAGGATTAAGAAGCTCCTGGGAACAAACTGTTTGTTGCCGGTTTTCCCCGTTTAGGCAGGGTTCAGTGCCTCTGTGTGGTGTGGATTCAGTGCTCTCCTCCCTTGCCCCTCCAGAATGTGATCGATGGGGACCTGTGCGAGCAGTTCAACTCCATGGAGCCCAACAAACAGAAGAACGTGGCCGAAGAGCTGGACCGGACCCCACCCGAGGTGTCCAAGAAGCTGGAAGACATCCGCACGCGCTACGCTTTCTGAGCGGCAGCTGGCAGGAGCGGAGCTCCTCGCTGGGCTCCTACGGACGCTCTTCCAAGCGCGGTTGGGAGGAGGAAGGCTTGCTTTTTTCCCCTTTTTAAATACTGGTTTGCTCCTCTTGGTTTATGTTTCAAAGTAATGTGACTCCAGTAAATCTGGTATCAGGTATTAGGTTTCCCAACGCATCCCGTTGCTTATGTGAAGGCTCCTGACTTTCCGGCTGCCAACCGGAGGGATTCCCTCTTGGGGCAATCCCCAAGGAAGGGCATGGGCTGACCCTCGCCCCCATGTCCTTGGCCCCCCTTTAGGACTGGGGAGCCCGAGGGTGTCTTGTGCTGGCCTTGCAGGGGCAGATCCAGCCGAGCCTTTGTGGGATCAAGTGGGTTTTGCAATTTCCCAGCTTTTTTTTGGTAAAGGAAGCAGCTGTGGCCTGACTCAGGATTGCCAGGCTCCTTTGGGCGGTTGGTGGCAAGGAGCTCTGGGCTTTCAGCAGCGCTGGGAGCAGCCGGTGGGAAACCTGGCTGCGCGGAGGCCGTAACTGTCACACTCATCTTGACCGTTTTCCTCGGAATTGCAAGGTTTTGGTTTTTTTTTTTTTGGACTCGCCATTTCTGACTGTTTTCCCTGTAAATAAGAGTTTTGTACAATGTTGACTCTCTTGGGGGTGGGGAAGAGCGAGGCCTGAGCCTGGGACTTGATTTGTTTCATAATAACTTTGGCAAGAGCCGTGTCTCCAAGCTGTGACTGGGAGCAGCACATGAGGAATAAAAGCCCTGGTTTGTGGTCTGTTGGTTGGTTTTGGTTTTTTTTAACTAGCCTGATGCCAGAGCTCCTTCCCTTTTCCGCAGCTGTCGCTGACCTGGGGGGAGCAGGAGAACAGACCCCCCGGCCCTGCGCGGATGCTCGGCCTGCGAGCCCCTCCATCCCCCTGCCCACCCCGGAGCTGGCCCCGAGCCCGGCAGCGCGTCCCGCAGCCAGAGCTGATCCTCCCCAGCACCCAGAAAGCTGGGTAACGGGAAAGCATGGGAGGGAAGGGTCTTTCCCTTCCCGGCTCCTGTTTCTCCAGCCCCTTTCCAGGGCACGGCTGTGGATCTGGGAGGAGCAGCCGGCTGCCAGGAAGGGCTGGGGGCAGGAATGCGTCTCTCCTGGCTCACCTACACAGCAGGTTCTTCCTGCTCCTGCCGCCTTTCAGCGTTGCTCCCGGGCTTACTCCTGGGAGCAGGCCAAAGACTTCCCCAGATGGATGCCTGGCCTTCTCCCGGGGCTCGGAAAGGCGGGTGACCACTGGCCTGGAGCAGCCGGTGCTGCGCAGGGTGAGCCCTGTCCTTTGCCCCCTCCTGCTTCGGCTTGTTCCTGGGCCTCCCTCTTGGCAGGGGCTCAGCCCAGGGCTGCACCCTTTGGCTCCGACGTGGCACCCGGCCCCCGCCGCNGTGTTCTCCCAGCGGGGGGTGCTGGGCTCCTGGCAGCAAAGCTCCGGCAGTCCCGGGGGCTGTTTGCCTTGGGCTGGCCCCAGCGGTGATTTCCAGCCCCACGGAGGGCGAAACGCCCTCGCGCTCCGCACTTTCCCTTCTCTTCCTCGTCCCATCCCGCCTTGCCCGGCTGATGACTACGTGGGCAGGGANCGCAGCCAGAGCTGATCCTCCCCAGCACCCAGAAAGCTGGGTAACGGGAAAGCATGGGAGGGAAGGGTCTTTCCCTTCCCGGCTCCTGTTTCTCCAGCCCCTTTCCAGGGCACGGCTGTGGATCTGGGAGGAGCAGCCGGCTGCCAGGAAGGGCTGGGGGCAGGAATGCGTCTCTCCTGGCTCACCTACGCAGCAGGTTCTTCCTGCTCCTGCCGCCTTTCAGCGTTGCTCCCCGGCTTACTCCTGGGAGCAGGCCAAAGACTTCCCCAGATGGATGCCTGGCCTTCTCCCGGGGCTCGGAAAGGCGGGTGACCACTGGCCTGGAGCAGCCGGTGCTGCGCAGGGTGAGCCCTGTCCTTTGCCCCCTCCTGCTTCGGCTTGTTCCTGGGCCTCCCTCTTGGCAGGGGCTCAGCCCAGGGCTGCACCCTTTGGCTCCGACGTGGCACCCGGCCCCCGCCGCCCGCCCCCCCCGGGGCTGCCGGGGGCTGAAGGGCTCTGTGCCGCCTTCCCCGTGCCCGCCTGGGGACACGCGTGTCACGGGAGCGCTGCACGCGCCAGCCCAAATCGTCACGGATTGGGGGGCGGCATCCTACCCCTGTGCCCCTTGTCCATGCCGGCTCGGGAGCGGGAAGCGCTTCCAGGAGAACTTCTGCAGAATTTGGGGGTTGGTGCGTTGATAGCCCTGAGGGTGAAATCACACCTGGGGTGTGGGGGGAGCTCAGGGTGTTTCCAAACTCCTTCCAAACAAGGTTTTTGCTTCCGTGGCCAAGCCGGAGTGGGTAACTGCTCTCCAGCACAAGGCTGAGCCTCCGCGGGGCTGCTCCGGAGCCCTCAGCCCCGCTTTGCCGTGGGGGGGCTGTGTCACCCTCCGTGGGGGGAGGGGGGGGGGGGGGGTTC